>JALDNG010002325.1:0-39960 GCA_024349245.1 Neodontobutis hainanensis | reverse complement strand
GTCTGTTCTAATGCACATCTATAGTCTGTTCTAATGCTCGTCTACAGTCTGTTCTAATGCAGTCTGTACTACTGCACATCTATAGTCTGTTCTATTGCTCGAATACCGTCTGTTCTAATGCCCATAAAAGTCTTTACTACTCCACCTCTACAGTTTGTTCTACATCTCCTCTACAGTCTGTTCTACTGCAGCTCTACAGTCTGTTTTAATGCCAGTCTAGAGTCTGTACTACTGCTACTCTGCAGTCTGTTCTACTGCAAGTCTACATTCTGTTCTACTGCACATCTACAGTCTGTTCTAATGCACATCTATAGTCTGTTCTAATGCTTGTCTACAGTCTGAACTACTGCACCTCTACAATCTGTTCTAAAGCATGTCTACAGTGTTTTCTAATACTCATATACAGTCTGTTCTAATGCTCGTCTACAGTCTGAACTACTGCAACTCTACAGTCTGTTCTAAAGCATATCTACAGTGTTTTCTAATACTCATATACTGTCTGTTCTAATCCTCATCTACAGTCTGTACTACTGCACCTCTAGAGTCTATTCTTCTGCACATTCTCAGTCTGTTCTACAGGTTGTTTACTGTTTGTTCTAATGCTGCCTACAGTCTGTTCCAAAGCCAATCTAGAGTCTGTTCTACTTCTGCTCTGAAGTCTATTCAACTGCACATCTACAGTCTGTTCAACTGCACCTCTACAGTCTTTTCTATTGTTAATAGATAATAATTGTCTAGAGTCTGTTATACTGCACGTCTACAGTCTCTTTTAATAATTGTCAACTTTCTGTACTACTGCACCTCTACAGTCTCTTCTACTGCACATCTACAGTTTGTTCTAATGGTCGCCTAGAGTCTGTACTACTGGAACTCTACAGTCTGTTCTAAAACATGTCTACAGTCTTTTCTAATACTCATGTACAGTCTGTTCTAATGCTCGTGTAAAGTCTCAACTACTGCCCTCTACAGTCCATTCTTCTGCACATCTACAGTCTGTTCTAATGCACATCTACAATCTGTTCTAATGGAATTCTCCAGTCTGTACTACTGCTCGTCTACAGTTTGTTCTACTGCTCTTCTACAGTCTGTTCTAAAAACGTCTACAGTCTGTACTACTGCACATCTACAGTTTGTACTAAAGCATGTTAGAGTGTTTTCTAATACTAATATACAGTCTGTTTTAATGCTCGTCTACAGTCTGTACAACTGCACCTCTACTGCCTGTTCTAAAGCATGTCTAGAGTGTTTTCTAATATTCATATAGAGTCTGTTCTAATGCTCATCTACAGTCTGAACTACTGCACCTCTACAGTCTGTTCTAAAGCTCATCTACAGTCTGTTCTAAAGCCAATCTAGAGTCTGTACTACTGCTGCTCTAAAGTCTGTTCAACTGGACGTCTACAGTCTGGTCTACTGCACATCTAGTTTGTTTTAATGCTCGTCTACAGTCTGTACTACTGCACCTCTACAGTCTCTTCTAAAGCATGTCTACAGTCTTTTCTAATAGTCATGTACAGGCTGTTCTAATCCTCGTGTAAAGTCTCAACTACTGCAACTCTTCAGTCTATTCTTCTGCACCTCGTCAGTCTGTTCTACTGCACATCTACAGTCTATTCTAATGGACATCAACTGTATGTTCTAATGAAAGTCTACAGTCTGTACAACTGCTCATCTACAGTCTGTTCTACTGCACGTGTACAGTCTGTTGTATTGCTCATCTACAGTCTGTTCTACTGCACGTTACAGTCTGTTCTAATACAAGTCTACAGTCTCTACTACTGCTCATTTACAGTCTGTTCTACTACACATCTACAGTCTCTACTACTGCACTTCTAAAGTCTGTTCTAGTGCACATCTACACTCTCTTCTAATGCTCGTCTACAGTCTGTACTACTGCAGTTGAACAGACTTCAGAGCAGCAGTAGTACAGACTCTTTAACTGACTACAGACTCTGCCCAAACTTGAAAGACTGCTTTATCTCTGAGAACAAAGGACAACTCAAAACTAGTTCTTTCTTTTCTCTTATATTTTCCAGTAGTACAGATGATGGGTAAAGAGAATAGGACTGTAATAACCTATTAGAAAACACTGTAGACATGCTTTAGAAGCAGACTGTAGTTGCAAATAAATCACAAATAACGAGCATTAACAGACTTCCTCAATAGTAAACAGTAGAACAAACTGTAGTCATACAAATTAACAGACTGTTATTGGGTAATTAAACAGATGATAATTTAAACAATAGAACATGACTATAGATGTAATGTTCACATAAAGTATTCACTATTTGATTTAAATTGGACATTTGAACAGAGCAAACATGCATTACAGAACAGACTGTAGATGCAAACAAACACACAGTAGACAATTATTAGAACCAGACTGTAGACATGCATAGAACAGATTGTAGGTGCAGTTTCTTTTCCTAGGAACAAGTGAGTACAGAATGTAGACAATTATTAGAACAGACAGAAGACGTGTGTGCAGTAGAAAGGCAAGAGACTGAGCAATAGAACAGACTGTTGACTGCAGTAGAACAGACTGACGATGTGCAGAAGAATAGACTGTAGTGGTGCAGTAGTACAGACTGTAGACGAGCATTAGAACAGACTGTATATGAGTATTAGAAAACACTGTAGACATGCTTTACAACAGACTGTAGAGGTGCAGTAGTTGACTGTAGATGAGCATTAGAACAGACTGTATATGCAGTATTAGAAAACACTAATAGAAATGCTTTACAACAGACTGTAGAGGTGCAGTAGAACAGACTGTAGACGTGCAGTAGAACAGACTGTAGAGAGCAGTAGTACAGACTGTATACTTGCATAGGAACAGACTGTAAATGTGCATTACAACAGACTGTAGATGTGCAGTAGAACAAACTGTAGACTTGCAATTAGAACAGACTGTAGGCGTGCAGTAGAACAGACTGAAGACGCTGTAGAACAGACTGTAAACATGCAGTAGAACAGACTGTAGACATGCATTAGAACAGACTGTAGATGTGCATTAGAACAGACTGTAGATGTGCAGTAGAACAGACTAGTTATGCAGTAGACAGACTGCATTAGAGCAATTATTAGAACAGACTGTAAACTGGCATTAGAACAGACTGTAGATGCAGTTAGAACAGACTGTAGATGTGCAGTAGAACAGACTGTAGATGAGCAGTAGAACAGACTGTAGACTTGCATTAGAACAGACTGTAGATGCAAGTTATGTGTGTTTTTAACAGACTACAGCTCTGCAAACTAGAACAGACTGTAGATGAATGCAAAGTAGAACTCAAAACTGTTCTTGCATTGAACAGACTAAAGATGATGCATTAGAACAGACTGTAGATAGCAATAACCTAAATTACACAAACCAAAGCAGAAATTAGTTGCAAATAAATCACAAATAACTCAATAACACTTCCTCATTAGAAATGTCAGACCATAGACAGTCATAGAACAGATTAACAATAGAACAATAACTGTAGAAGTATAAACTGCTTGAGCATTAGAACAGACTGTATTCAAGCAATAGAAAAGACTATAAATTGGACAGTAGAACAGACAAATGCTGCAGACAAATAGTCTTAAGCAGCAAGCACAAACACTGTAGACGACAGCATTGAACAAACTGATATGATAATTAGGAGACTGTGGTCATGTAGAACAGAATGTAACTGAGTAGTACAGACTGTAGACTGCATTAGAACAGACTGAGTTGCAATTAGAACAGACTGTAGAAGTCAGTAGAACAGACTGTAGATGCAGTTGAACAGTTTGAGTGCAGTAATTTGAGTACAGATGTAGGCTGAGTGCATTAGAACAGACTGTAGACAGCATTAGAACAGACTGTAAATGTGCAGTAGAACAGACTGTAGATGTGCAGAAGAACAGACTGTAGTAGAGCAGTAGTACAGACTGTAGACTGAGCATTAGAACAGACTGTAGATGCAGTATTAGAACAGACTGTAGAAATGCAGTAGAACAGACTGTAGATGTGCATAGAACAGACTGTAGACTTAGCATTAGAACAGACTGTAGAGTGCAGTATTAGAACAGACTAGACATGCATTAGAACAGACTGTAGAGCAGTTAGAACAGACTGCAAAGTGCATTTAGAACAGACTGTAGAAGTGCAGTAGAACAGACTGTAGATGTGCAGTAGAACAGACTGTAGATGCAGTAGAACAGACTGTAGAGCAGTAGAACAGACTGTAGATGTGCATTAGAACAGAGACTATAGACGTATTAGAACAGACTGTAGATGTGCAGTAGAACAGACTGTAGATGCAGTAGTACAGACTGTAGATTATTAGAACAGACTGTAGAAGCACAGTAGTAACAGACTGTAGACAATTCAGTAGAACAGACTGTAGACGTGCATTAGAACAGACTGTAGATGTGCATTAGACAGACTGTAGATGGGCATTAGAACAGACTGTAGACAGTGCATTAGAACAGACTGTAGACATGTGCAGTAGAAGAGACTGTAGACGAGCAGTAGAACAGACTGTAGACTTGCAGTAGAACAGACTGTAGATGTGCATTAGAACAGACTGTAGATGTGCATTAGAACAGACTGTAGATGTGCAGTAGAACAGACTGTAGACAGCAGTAGTACAGACTGTAGATTGTGCATTAGAACAGACTATAGATGCAGCATTAGAACAGACTGTAGATGTGCAGTAAAACAGACTGTAGAGTGCAGTAGAACAGACTGTATTGGAGCAGTAGTACAGACTGTAAACTGGCATTAGAACAGACTGTAGATGCAGTAGAACAGACTGTAGATGCTGCAGAAGAACAGACTGTAGACGTGCATTAGAACAGACTGTAGATGAGCATTAGAACAGACTGTAGATGTGCATTAGAACAGACTGTAGACATGCATTAGAACAGACTATAGATAGCATTAGAACAGACTGTAGAAGTGCATTAGAACAGACTGTAGATGTGCAATAGAACAGACTGTAGACTATTAGAACAGACTGTAGATGTGCAGTAGAACAGACTGTAGATGAGCAGTAGTACAGACTGCTAGATTGGGCATTAGAACAGACTGTAACTGCATTAGAACAGACTGTAGATGTGCAGTAGAACAGACTGTAGATGTGCAGAAGAATAGACTGTAGAGGTGCAGTAGTTGTAGACTGTGACAGAGCATTAGAACAGACTGTAGATAAGTATTAGAACAGACTTTATTAGAAATGCAGTAGACAGTAGATGCTGCAATTAGAACAGTATTGTAGACTGAGCATTAGTAGAACAGACTGTAGATGTGCATTAGAAGAGACTGTAGACGTGCATTAGAACAGACTGTAGATGCAGCAGTAGAACAGACTGTAGACGAGCAGTAGAACAGACTGTAGACTTGCAGTTGAACAGACTGTAGATGTGCATTAGAACAGACTGTAGATGTCCAATAGAACAAATTGTAAACTTGCAGTAGAACAGACTGCAGAGCAACAGTAGTACAGACTCTAGATTGGCATTAGAACAGACTATAGACGTGCAGTAGAAGAGACTATAGAGGAGAAGTAGAACAAACTGTAGAGGTGGAGTAGTAAGGACTGTTATTGGGCATTAGAACAGACTGTATTCAAGCAATAGAAAAGACTATAGATGTCCAGTAGAACAGACTAACGATGCTGCAGAAGAATAGACTTTAAACGTGCATTAGTACAAACTGTAGACGAGCATTAGAACAAACTGTATATGAGTATTAGAGTAGACTGTAGACATGCTTTAGAACAGAATGTATAGGTGCAGTAGTACAGACTGTAGACTTGCATTAGAACAGACTGGAGATGTGCAATAGAACAGACTGTAGACATACAATAGAAGAGACTGTAGAGGTGCAGTTGAACAGACTGTAGAGCAGCAGTAGTACAGACTGTAGATTGGTTAGACAGACTGTAGACGAGCATTAGAAATGACTGTAAATGTCCAGTAGAACAGACTGGTAATGTGCAGAAGAATAGACTCTAGAGGTGCAGTAGTACAAACTGTAGATGAGCATTAGAACAGACTGTATATAAGTATTAGAAAACACTTTAGAAATGCTTTAGAATAGACTGTAGAGCTGCAATAGTTCAGTATTGTAGACGAGCATTAGAAAAGACCGTATATGAGTATTAGAAATTACTAGACATGCTTTAGAACAGACTGTTGAGGAGCAGTAATACAGACTGTAATTTATAGAACAGACTGTAGAAGTGCAGTAGAACAGACTGTAGATGTGCAATAGAACAGGATGTAGACGTTTATTAGAACAAACTGTAGACCTGCAGTAGAACAGACTGTAGATGTGCATTAGAAGAGACTATAGACGTTTATTAGAACAGACTGTAGACCTGCAGTAGAACATACCGTAGATGAGCAGTAGTACAGACTGTAGATGTGCATTAGAACAGACTTTAGAAGTACAGTAGAAGAGACTGTATATGTGCAGTAAAACAGACTGTAGACGTGCAGTAGAACAGACTGCAGTAGAGCAGAGGTACAGACTGTAAACTGGCATTAGAACAGACTGTTGTGGTGCAGTTAAACAGACTGTAGACATGCAGTAGAAGAGACTGTAGATGAGCAGTAATACAGACTGTAGACTTGCAATAGAACAGACTGTAGATGTGCATTAGAACAGACTGTAGATGTGCATTAGAACAGACTATAGATGTGCAGTTAACAGACTGTAGACGTGCAGTAGAACAGACTGTAGACTTGCATTAGAACAGACTATAGATGTGCATTAGAACAGACTGTAGATGTGGAGTAAAACAGACTGTAGACGTGCAGTAGAATAAACTGCAGTGGAGCAGTAGTACAGACTGTAAACTGGCATTAGAACAGACTGTAGACATGCAGTAGAACAGACTGTAGAGGTGCAGTTATACAGACTGTAGACGTGCAGTAGAACAGACTGTAAATGAGCAGTAGTACAGACTGTAGACTTTCATTAGAACAGACTGTAGAAGTGCATTAGAACAGACTCTAGATGAGCATTAGAACAGACTTTAGAAGTGCAGTATTAGAGCCTGTAGATGTGCAGTAGAACAGACTGTAGAGCTATTAGAACAGACTGTAGATGTGCAGTAGAACAGAGTGTAGATGAGCAGTAGTATAGACTGCAGTCTTGCATTAGAACAGACTGTATATGTGCATTAGAACAGACTGTAGATGTGCAGTAGAATAGACTGACGATGTGCAGAAGAATAGACTGTAGAGATGCAGTAGAATTGAGACTTTACACGAGCATTAGAAGACACTGTAGATGTGCAGTAGAACAGACTGTAGAGGTGCAGTAGTACAGAATGTTGACAATTATTAGAACAGACTGTAGACATTCAGTAGAACAGACTGTAGATGTGCATTAGAAGAGATTGTAGACGTTTATTAAAACAGACTATAATCGTGCAGTAGAACAGACTGTAGACGTACAATAGAACACACACTGTAAAGGTGCAGTTAAAGATACTGTAGACGTGCAGTTGAAAATACTTCAGAGCAGCAGTAGTACAGACTATAGATTGGCTTTAGAACTGACTGTAGACAATTTTAGAACAGACTGTAGATGTGCAGTAGAACAGACTGTAGATGAGCAGTAGTACAGATTGTAGACTTGCATTAGAACAGACTGTAGATGTGCAGTAAAACAGACTGTAGACGTTCAGTTGAACAGACTGTAGATGTTCATTAGAACAGACTGTAGACATACAATAGAACAGACTGTAGACAAGCATTTTAACAGACTGTAGACATCCAGTAGAAAAGACTGTAGATGTGCAGTAGTACAGACTAAAGACGTGCATTAGAACAGACTATGAGCGAGCATTAGAACAGATTATAGACTGTAGACGTTTATTAGAACAGACTGTAGACGTGCACTAGAACAGACCGTAGATGAGCAGTAGTACAGACTATAGACTTGCATTAGAACAGACTGTAGATGTGCATTAGAACAGACTTTAGAAGTGCAGTAGTAGAGACTGTAGATGTGCAGTAGAACAGACTGTAGAGGTGCAGTTAAACAGACTGTAGAGGTGCTGTTGAAACAGACTTTAGAGAAGCAGTTGTACAGTCTCTAGATTGGATTTAGAACAGACTGTAGATGAGCTTTAGAACAGACTGTAAACGACCAGTAGAAAAGACTGACAAAAAGAGACTGTAGACGACCATTAGAACAAACTGTAGATGCGCAATAGAAGAGACTGTAGAAGTGCATTAGTAGAGAATGTTGACAATTATTAAAACAGACTGTAGACATGCAGTAGAACAGAATCTAGACAATTATTAGAACAGACTGTAGACATCCAGCAGAACAGACTGTAGATGTGCATTAGAAGTCTGTCTTATTGCACATCTACAGTCTGTTCTGATAAACGCCTACAGTCTGTTCTACTACACATCTACAGTCTGTACAACTGCACCTCTACTGTCTGTTCTACTGGCTGTCTACAGTCTGTTCTAATGCCATTTTACAGTCTGTACTACTGCTCTACTGCACTTCTACAGTCTGTTCTACTGCACGACTATAGTCTGTATAAATAAATGTCTACAGTCTTTTCTAATGCACAACTACAGTGTGTTCTTGTGGAAGTCTACAGTCTGTTCTAATAATTGTCTAGAGTCTGTTCTACTGCACGCCTACAGTCTCTTCTAATAATAGTCAACATTCTGTACTACAGCACCTCTACAGTCTCTTCTACTGCACATCTACAGTTTGTTCTAGTGGTCGTACAGTCTGTACTACTTCACCTCTACAGTCTGTTGTAAAGCATGTCTACAGTCTTTTCTAATACTAATGTACAGTCTGTTCTAATGCTCGTGTAAAGTCTTAACTACTGCACCTCTACAGTCTATTATTCTGCACATCGTCAGTCTTTTCTAATGCACATCTACAGTCTGTTCTAATGGACAACTACAGTCTGTTCTAATGCACGTCTATAGTCTGTTCTAATGCTCGCCCACAGTCTGTTCTAATGCAGGTCTTTAGTCTGTACTATTGCACATCTACAGTCTGTTCTACTGGACGTAAACAGTCTGTTATAATGCTCGTCTACAGTCTGTTCTATTGTACGTCTACAGTCTCTTAAAATGCTACTTTACAGTCTGTAACTCTGCTCTACCGCATTTTGTTCTACTGCACGTCTACAGTCTTTTTTATAAACGTCTATAGTCTATTCTAATGCATATCTACAGTCATTACTTCTGTACTTCTAAAGTCTATTCTAATGATCATCAACAGTCTGTTCTAATGCAAGTCTACAGTCTGTGCTACTGCTCATCTACAGTATGTACTACTGCACTTCTAAAATCTGTTCTAATGCTCATCTGCAGTCTGTATTACTGCACCTCTACAATCTGTTCTAAAGCAAATCTATAGTGTTTTCTAATACTCATATAGAGTCTGTTCTAATGCTCGTCTACAGTCTGAACTACTACATTTCTACAGTCTGTTATAAATCATGTCTACAGTGTTTTCTAATACTCATATACAGTCTGTTCTAATGCTCGTCTACAGTCTGTACTACTGCACCTCTATAGTCTATTCTTTTGCACTTTGTCAGTCTGTTCTACTGACGTTTACAGTTTGTTCTAATGCTTGCCTACAGTCTGTTCTACTGCACGTCTACAGTCTGTTCTACTGCATGTCTGCAGTCTGTTCTGATAAACGTATACAGTCTTTTCTACTACACATCTACAGTCTCTGCTGCTGCTTCTACAGTCTGTTTCTAATGCACATCTACAGTCTGTTCTAATGCAAGTCTATAGTCAGTACTACTGCTCATCTATGGTCTGTTCTAGTGCAGGTCTACAGTCTGTTCTAATACGTCTACAGTCTATAGTCTGTTCTAATGCTCGTCCACAGTCCGTTCTAATGCAAGTCTATAATCTGTACTACTGCTCATTTACAGTCTGTTCTAATGCAAGTCTACAGTCTGTACTACTGCTCATTTACGGTCTGTTCTACTGCAGGTCTACAGTCTGTTGTAATAAACGTCTACAGTCTGTTCTACTGCACATCTACAGTCTGTACTACTGCACTTCTACAGTCTGTTCTAATGCTCGTCTACAGTCTGTATTACTGCTGTCTATAGTCTGTACTACTGCACATCTACAGTCTGTTCTAAAGCATGTCTACAGTGTTTTAATACTCATATACAGTCTGTTCTAATGCTCGTCTACAGTCTGAACTACTGCACCTCTACAATCTGTTCTAAAGCATGTCTACAGTGTTTTCTAATACTCATATACAGTCTGTTCTAATGCTCGTCTACAGTCTGAACTACTGCAACTCTACAGTCTGTTCTAAAGCATATCTACAGTATTTTCTAATACTTATATACAGTCTGTTCTAATCCTCATCTACAGTCTGTACTACTGCACCTCTAGAGTCTATTCTTCTGCACTTTCTCAGTCTGTTCTACAGGTTGTTTACTGTTTGTTCTAATGCTCGTCTACAGTCTCTTCCAAAGCCAATCTAGAGTCTGTTCTACTTCTGCTCTGAAGTCTATTCAACTGCACATCTACAGTCTGTTCAACTGCACCTCTACAGTCTTTTCTATTGTTAATAGATAATAATTGTCTAGAGTCTGTTATACTGCACGTCCTACAGTCTCTTTTAATAATTGGCAACATTCTGTACTACTGCACCTCTACAGTCTCTTCTACTGCACATCTACAGTTTGTTCTAATGGTCGTCTAGAGTCTGTACTACTGGAACTCTACAGTCTGTTCTAAAACATGTCTACAGTCTTTTCTAATACTCATGTACAGTCTGTTCTAATGCTCGTGTAAAGTCTCAACTACTGCCCTCTACAGTCTATTCTTTTGCACATCTACAGTCTGTTCTAATGCACATCTACAATCTGTTCTAATGGAATTCTCCAGTCTGTACTACTGCCGTCTACAGTTTGTTCTACTGCTCTTCTACAGTCTGTTCTAAAAACGTCCTCTACAGTCTGTACTACTGCACATCTACAGTTTGTACTAAAGCATGTCTAGAGTGTTTTCTAATACTAATATACAGTCTGTTTTAATGCTTCGTCTACAGTCTGCAACAACTGCACCTCTACAGTCTGTTCTAAAGCATGTCTAGAGTGTTTTCTAATACTCATATAGAGTCTGTTCTAATGATCATCTACAGTCTGAACTACTGCACCTCTACAGTCTTTTCTAAAGCCAATCTAGAGTCTGTACTACTGCTGCTCTAAAGTCTGTTCAACTGCACGTCTACAGTCTGGTCTACTGCACATCTACAGTTTGTTCTAATGCTCCTCTACAGTCTGTACTACTGCACCTCTACAGTCTGTAATAAATGCATGTCTACATTTTTTTAAACTAATATACAGTCTGTTCATTTGCTCATCTACAGTCTGTACTACTGCAACTCTAGAGTCTATTCTTCTGCACATTGTCAGTCTGTTCTACGGACGTTTACAGTCATTTCTATTGCTCGTTTAAAGTCTGTTCTAAGGTAATTCTAGAGTCTGTACTACTGCTGCTCTGATTTCTGTTCACTGCACGTCTACAGTCTGTTTTACTGCATAATCTACAGTCTGTTCTAATTGTCAGTCTGTTCTACTGGACGTTTACAGCCTGTTCTAAAGCTCATCTACAGTCTGTTCTAAAGCCAATCTACAGTCTGTACAACTGCTGCTCTGACATCAGTTCAAATGCACATCTATAGTCTGTTGAACTGGACGTCTACAGTCTGTTTTACTGCACATCTACAGTCTGTTCTAATGCACATCTACAGTCTGTTCCAATGCAAGTCTACAGTCTGTACTACTGCTCATCTACAGTCTGTCTTATTGCACATCTACAGTCTGTTCTGATAAACGTCTACAGTCTGTTCTACTACACATCTACAGTCTGTACAACTGCACCTCTACTGTCTGTTCTACTGGCTGTCTACAGTCTGTTCTAATGCCATTTTACAGTCTGTACTACTGCTCTACTGCACTTCTACAGTCTGCTATAGTCTGTATAAATAAATGTCTACAGTCTTTTCTAATGCACAACTACAGTGTGTTCTTGTGGAAGTCTACAGTCTGTTCTAATAATTGTCTAGAGTCTGTTCTACTGCACGCCTACAGTCTCTTCTAATAATAGTCAACATTCTGTACTACTGCACCTCTACAGTCTCTTCTACTGCACATCTACAGTTCTGTTCTAATGTTCGTCTACAGTCTGGAACTACTGCACCTCTACAGTCTGTTGTAAAGCATGTCTACAGTCTTTTCTAATACTAATGTACAGTCTGTTCTACTGGACGTTTAAAGCCTGTTCTAATGCACCTCTACAGTCTATAGTATTCTGCACATCGTCAGTCTTTTCTAATGCACATCTACAGTCTGTTCTAATGGACAACTACTGTCTGTTCACCTGCACCTCTACAGTCTGTTCTAATGCCAGTTTACAGTCTGTACTACTGCTCTACTACAGTCTCGTCCACTGCATGTCTACAGTCTGTTTTACTGCACATCAACAGTCTGTTCTAATGTACATCTACTGTCTGTTCTAATGCAAGCCTACAGTCTGTAATACTGCTCATCTACAGTCTGTTCTACTGCACGTCTACAGTCTGTTCTAATGCACATCTACAGTCTGTTCTAATGTAAGTCTACAGTCTGTACTACTGCTCATCTACAGTCTGTTCTACTACACGTGTACAGTCTCTACTACTGCACTTTTAAAGTCTGTTCTAATGCAAATCTATAGTCTGTTTTACTGCTCATCTACGGTCTGTTCTACTGCAGGTCTACAGTCTGTTCTAATAAACGTCTAAAGTCTTTTCTTCTGCACATCTACAGTCTGTTCTAACTGCACATCCACAGTCTGTTCTAATGTAAGTCTACAATCTGTACTACTGCTCATCTGTACTCTGTTCTAATGCTCGTCTACAGTCTGAACTACTGCAGCTCTACAGTCTATTCTAAAGCATGTCTAGAGTGTTTTCTAATACTCATATACAGTCTGTTCTAATGGTTGTCTACAGTCTGTACTACTGCATCTCTACAGTCTATTCTTCTGCACATTGTCAGTCTGTTCTACTGGACGTTTACAGTCTTTTCTAATTCTCATCTACAGTCTGTATTACTGCACCTCTACAGTCTGTTCTAAAGCATGTTTAGAGTGTTTTCCAATACTCATATACAGTCTGTTCTAATGTTCGTCTACAGTCGGAACTACTGCACCTCTACATTTTGTTATAAAGCATATCTAGAGTGTTTTCTAATACTTATATAGAGTCTGTTCTACTGGACGTTTATAGCCTGTTCTAATGCTTGTCTATAGTCAGTTCTAAAGCCAATCTAGAGTCTGTACTACTGCTGCTCTGAAGTCTGCTCAACTGCACGTGTACTGTCTGTTCACCTGCACCTCTACAGTCTGTTCTAATGCCAGTTTACAGTCTGTACTACTGCTCTACTACAGTCTCGTCCACTGCACGTCTACAGTCTGTTTTACTGCACATCTACAGTCTGTTCTAATATACATCTACTGTCTGTTCTAATGCAAGCCTACAGTCTGTAATACTGCTCATCTACAGTCTGTTCTACTGCACGTCTACAGTCTGTTGTAATGCACATCTACAGTCTGTTCTAATGTAAGTCTACAGTCTGTTCTACTGCTCATCTACAGTCTGTTCTAATACACGTGTACAGTCTCTACTACTGCACTTTTAAAGTCTGTTCTAATGCAAATCTATAGTCTGTTTTACTGCACATCTACGGTCTGTTCTACTGCAGGTCTACAGTCTGTTCTAATAAACGCCTTGTAGCAGATCAGCCTCCAGAACGCCACACGGATTATAACATTTGTTTAATCACTTACAGACCTCCAAACTGTTTCACTAAGGGTCTTCAAGATTAACAACTGTTGTTTCACCATCGGCCTCCAGAGACAGGCCGTGGATGTAAATCTTGAGAAGAAGACATGCTAACCCCGTTTTCTTTCAGATAAAAGGACACCAACGTGTTTTGCTAAGGACAGGAAACTTATTAATGACTTTGTTTTGCTTTTATAAGAATTGGATCTTCGTTCTACCCAGCACCGTGTCAAAGGTGACACATGGAACATCACAGACTGCTAGACGCCATGTCCAAAAGCCGTAAATCCTGTAGATAAGGTGTCCATCCAGCTTTCTCGAGAACACTTTATTCTAATCCTGATTGACAGTTGAAAATGTCTTTGATCATAGTCGTCGGGCATGGTCAAACACTACCCCTTTTGGTTTAACTGGACAAATGACTCTGCACTCAAGAAGGACATTTGGTGTTATTTCATTAAAGGACATTTTGTTATTTTATTACTTAGAAAGATTGTGAATGTACTAACAATTATACTGTTTGTTTCCAGGATGCAGAGTTTTACAAGTCAACTAATTCCTTCCATTCCTACAGAGTTACGTTTTATGTTAATAAAATGTAATGAATATATGTTTTTATAATAAGTCTGACAAATGTTTCTTTGCATAATCCTGCAAGTACGAATGTGTTTGTGTGTTTTACGAAAACCAAGGAAAATAGGGTGAAACAAAAGGAATGTTTAAGACATAGTTTAAACATTTAAACTCCCCCCCAAAGCAATGCCTTCCTCCGTAAGACACACCCTGTCAAAAAGTGTTAAAAGTGACCGCTGGTCAAAAACACGCTCTCTGCACTACTCTCCGTCTCCTCTTCACTTCGCTCTGGACCTCTTGTCCGCTTCAGGGCTGTAGGCTCTCGGACCTCTCACAAGCTCCGGACCTCGTGTAACGAGTAAATTTTCTTTGTACTTTAAAGCCTGCAAGTTTAGCTTGCCGCGATAAAGTTTCCTTCACACAGCTGTTCAAAGTAGCTTACTTCTTGCCAGCCTGCCAACAAAAGGAAGTTGCCTCGCTTTTATTTTTGAAGATTTCCTGCCTGCTAAAGAGTTAGCTTGACTAAAATCTAACTTTCTCGAGCAAGTTTAAGCCAGCAACACAGCCGCTAAACCTTCTCCAGTGGACTTCGCAATAACTTTGAAAGACTCAATTTTACTCGTGTACGACGCTGATGCTAAAAGGCTTGGCTAGTTGTGACAGTAACGACGCTTTTTGAATCTCCGGGCCCACGGCAGCCCCTCTGGAGAGTGGAAACAGCAGGCCATCCTGGAGGCGACAAACGCCATCGGTTGCGACAGGGTTCCGGACAACCTCTAGACCTCTGCCGCTAAGATCTGAGACCAATCACGACCCCCAGGGTGAGTCTAAACGTTAGTTACACAAGTTTGGCGTCTAACTGTCTAAACATAACAGCCTTGGCCTCAGAAACCGTCATCGAACCCCTTTAAACGCTCCGTAACAGCCCCTCATCTAATAATAGAGTTAATAATCAATAGGCATACTTTCTTTTGTTTCACAAAATCCTCTGAAAGTAAAGTGTTTTATCGTTCTTTGATTTACCCATTCATGTGTCAATAATTATCCCTTTGTGTCATTTCCCTGTCATTATTCACTGTTTAAATTTTTATAATCTTTAATAAAACCCCATAAAGACATTTACTGTTTCAATGTTTAATTCATTAATTTTCAAAACGAAGAATTTACTTCCTTTAGATTAATGAGACTAGACTAAACAGTTTCTCTGGATCTGTTCAAAACTAGAGTGGTGCCCGAAAGAAATTAATATTTTGATAAGCAAAATATTAATTATTAATTTCCATAATTAATATTTATATTAATTATTAATTAATAAGACCATATTCCCTACATATTATTTTTGACGCCCCGCGTGAGCCTCGGAAGAATTTTCTTGATTAAACATTAGAATCACTCAATATCCAAAGTCTTTACAAAATTGCTGTCCACTGAAAGCTGTGCCTTTGTTGTGCTGTTTCTTAGCAATGCGTTTAACCGCGTGTGTGTGTGTGTGTGTGTGAGAGTTGTGCTTTTGTTTGTTAAGTGTGAAGCGCTGTCGAAATTGCTAATTCAAATCGTACCAGCTGGACTGATATTATTTTGAATTACAATTAGTATTGTACGCACATTCAAGTACTTGTTAAAAGTTGCTTAGAGTCTGTTACAAAGCTTAGAGACTCTGCAAATTGCATGCATGTTAAACACACGAGACAAAGTGTGTAACTTCATATGGGCCCGAGACAAAAACGAACTACTGTGCTACGCCAGAGTTAAGTTAAAATTGTCTCTTACAAGTTGAAAAAATTGCCGCGTTACATCGAATTTTATGAGAAAACTTGTCTTGCCTAAGGCTTATGAGCCTGGGTGTATTTTGAATGGATTAAAAAAAAACCCGTGCTGTAGGCCTTCACAGACTAGCTAACTGTGAAAACCTCCCCTAAAAGCCACGTGGGCTGCCGTATGCGTTTTGTCTAAAAACGTGGTTTGAGCCTGCTGTAAATGTGCTTGTGTTTAAAACGTGGCCTTGTACCTGCCTTGTACAAAGCGCTGCTGTGTTTAAACCGCGGGTTTAACAAGTTGTAGACGCGCCCCAAGTCAGTCTCTGACTGGAGCTAAAAACAAACTTTGCCCGGCACCCTCAAAGGGGCGTGCCGAGAGACTTCATTTCGGAAGCCAGAGACTCACGAGAGTCTCTATCGCCCTAGCGGAAAGAAGTGGTAAAACCACTGACTCACGAGAGTCTTTATCTCCCCTAGCGGAAAGAAGTAGTAAAACCACAGACACAAGTTTCTACTGCCCCTAGCGGAAGAGAAGTGCGAAACTTCTAAAAATCTCAGAGGAGCTCTACGCCTCTCTGGTGGTCACTCAACGGAATTACACTTTTCCTTAAAACAGTGACTAATTCAAGTTTAGAACTTAACAACTGAATAATTTAAGCTTTCATTGACACTGAAAAGCCTGATTGAATTAACATAAAAAGTGAATTACTCTGCGTTATTAACAACTACTGAACTGCTATTAAGCTGTTTTTGTTTGTTGTTAATGCCTGTGTTTAACAACCTTGAATGCACAATAGGAGTTAACTAACAATTGTGACATTTTTAATGAACATTGCATCTGCTTTTGGAAAATCTTTGATGCTAACCCTGCATTTAATTTGATTGATTAATTTGTCTTGATTAACAATTTAAGACTTGTTTTGTGACTTTCCTATCTACACAGGATTTGTCAAATTGGAATGCTAATGCTAACAGCTTACTAACACTACGACAACCCTGCTGTTACGCCTGAACAGACTTAACCCTGCACGAATTTTGTCATAGCTGTAATTTAAAAGCTGATTACCTGCATGAATTGTTAGATTAAACCCACTGATTCTGCACTGTTAATTTTACAAATTAGCACTGTCAACCCTCATTAACATTCACACCACTAGGCTATTGCTACATAGTCACTGCTTAATACTAGCATAAGGTCATTTCACTCAGAAATAGACTTTATACCAACTTCCACTTCAACAATTCCTTCTTTTATTACTTTCAATCTGACTTATTTCACTTAATACCCCTTTTATTTTAATTTAATTGTAATTTTATTTTATTTTAAATAAAATAAAATGTTAACTTTAATTTTTATTCCTTCATTATTTTTTTTTATTATTTACACTTTTACTCAGATTTTCAAAAATCCTTTTACAGTCTGCTTGAGTTTTACGCGCCTTCTTCGTAACACTCTACAAGTAGTAACTCTCTCCTTGCAGTTAAAACGTAATCTAACAATAACTCACTTTCTCAGAGAAACCCCATTTCTCAACAAGTCTGACTCACAGTCTACAGGTTCTGGTAGTCCCATCAAGCTTCTGGATCACTTAGACTAGGCTCTAAATGATTTAACAGAACAGGTGCTACCCCAATATGTTGACGAGATTCAAACCACACCTCCCAACGAGCTAGATTCAGTTCTTAGCTCCTTGATTAGCATTGCGCTAACCTATAAGCCAAAAGACAAGGATCTAACTAAGCTGTTAGGTCAAATGGCTACTGTTATGCGCGCAGCAGAAACACGCTGAGGATCTCCTGGCACGCAGCCACGAGAAAATCCAGGTCCAGAAACAGGACCTCGCCCGCTTCCAACGCGATATCAAGACATTGAATCAGGAACTCCAGCTGACCCAAGGAGCCCTGGAGAATTCTGAAAAACAGAACCAAGAGTTACAAACTCTTGCACAAACACTCCAAAGACAGAACCTGACTTTGAGGAGTTACACACCAAACTCCAGATAACTGAGGGGACCCTCAGTGACCTAAGGAACGAGCTGAGCGAAACAAGGTCTGCTCGTGACCTAGCAGAACTGCAGCTCAGTGACCATCGCAATGAGCACGACGCTATGCGAGGAACTCATCAAAGCAGGCAAAAGTGCACAGCTGTCCGCGAATATGCTGGCACAGGAAGCTCGGCGGAGAGAGTCCCTGAGTGCACGGGTAGAGGCCCTCACTCAACAAGGTGACTTAGACCGCCAGCTTATTGAACAACTTCAGGCGTGCTTAACAGAAGCCGCCCAGATACAACCAGGTAACAAAACAGAGTTTAAAAGCACTCCGAACCAAGTGCTGGTTACACCGACATACCAACCTGTTAAACCAAAGGAAAACTCCCAGGAGGGAGCTACCTCACTAACTAATCTGATTTCTCGACCCCTACCGCCTCGCTTGGACGCAACGGAAAGAGGACCAACCGGTGCCGAGAGCCCGGCCGTCTTTCCGCGAGCTTCCACAGGTAGGCATTCGGATTACTTCGCACTACCAAAAGGTAGGCAATCGGACTTTGTCCCACAACCAGCTTTGAAACAGAGACATCTGGACTACGGTCCCACTAACAGAGACTTTGACAAAATTGCGCGTCATATCACTCGCTTTGAGCCCCATCAAGGAGCGTCTTATGACGCGTGAGTGCTTATCTTCGCGACATTGAATTCTACCTACAAAGAATACCCAATGTTACTGCGGACAAAATCTTTCTGATAAAACTAACATCAAGCAGAGATGTTAGTAGCTTCATCGAACATCAACCTCCTGAGGTCCAAGCTGACTTTGATCTCCTTAGTCAGTCTCTCATGGTGGAATTCTCAGACGTTACGGTAAATGTGGGTCTGACTGCCGCCCTAATGATCAAACAGGCACGCCAGAGTCCCCACAGCTATACTATCATCGGCTACGCAAAGCTTATTTCGGTCCACTCAATGAACCAAACATGGAGGAGGATAAAAACTTCAAAGCCCTCTTTGTGCAAAACCTCCATCCAACTACCAGCCATCATCTTGGCGTTTCTGCATGCCCACAAACGCAGACCAGCCACCAACTTCGCGAGCTGGCAATGCGGGCATTCACTAAACAGAGGCTGAGGCAGACTAAACGCGTCAAAAGCCAGACACTCTTGTCACAGATCGGAGCCTAGCGCTCGAAGGAGCGCCGACCTCCAATCCAAATGGCCCAGGAGCCTCCCGCTTTCCAGACAGGAAAGAGGGACCTCGACCACACAAAGAGAGCCGGGTCCACACCCGACCTGGCCTGAACGTAAGTTCAAAGACCAGGGCCCTCAATGGAGACCTCGGTTCAAAAATAAATTTCGAACCAATCCAAACCGTAACCAAAGGGGGTCCTATCAAAACCGCTGACGACAGGAGAAACCATTATCGTCTGTCCCAAGACCAACGATCATCAGGTAGCTCACCTGTCAAACGACAAAATCATGCGAGAGACCGAGCCCCTGAAACTGACTGATCGCGATAGCGAAAGGAGTCTGACTACAGAGGAGGCTCGGGCCATAGAACGCATACTCAAACGAATGCGCGAAAAGTCCAAGGACAAGGCTGATCTGTATACGGTGGAGGCCTCTAAGGCCCCGATTCAGACACAGTCACAACCGATCCAAGTCGACTTAACACGCAACGAAAATACAGAGTCTACTGAAGGGAATGAACATCTCCCAGACCTGTACCTAGGCTCTGACGATCCAGAGCCACTCAATGACATTGTCCAGGACCCTAGCATGGACAACACGGAGGGAAGTGATCCAGATCACAATACCTCAGTCCGTCTAGCGCCCGTCCAAGTGAACCCAAACATCGGGCTGTGCCATGACCACGCCACGACTATCGAATGTGAAACACCCTTTCACCAATTTCTGGGTCACCTAACTGAAAAGGGAGTAGCTCAAAGCTTTATCTCTCTGTCTTGTTAGAAGACCACTTGACGCACAAAGCACTTCTCGACACAGCCGCTGACATCAGCCTAATTTCAGGCAACCTGTTCAGATCACTCCAGGCTATAGCGAGAAGATCCCACAGGGACTTGAAGTCCCACCCGTGCTCTTTAGAAATAAGGTTTTACTCTGATGATCGGACGATCATCAACAAGGTAGCCTTAGTCCAACTGACCATCGGACCCATGACACTGATACACCCAGTATACGTGTCCCACCTTGACAATGTCCCACTTCTGATTGGAAAAGACATCCTCAATCGCCGAACCACTGATCAACTTCAAGCAGCTGAAGATTTGGGCCCAAGTGCGAGAACCACTTCCAATCTTACTGAATGAATCTCAGTGCTATGCGATTGATAGGGAATCACCAATTGGCAGGGTAGCCACCGACATCGCTGGTACAACAACCATGCAACCTCGGTGCGAACCAAACCCCTTTACATTGCGTGACAACTTCCTATGCACGCTGAAGGACCCATTAGCGATGACACCCCAGATTGTCAATGGCATCTCACTGGAAGCAACTCCAGTCGACAATGTCGTGATGGCCTTATGGGCTGACAAATCTGCCATCAGCCAGGAGCTGTTTAACACTCTAACGCAGATAAACCCGTGCCTGACCTTCATAAAGAAGCGCACTAGGTTCCCTGCTAACCCCACACCGACTCATGCGTTAACCGCCATCGGTCTATGCTCTGCCATCGCATGGAACAAAAGAGAACTGACCCACACGTTTGCTGTCATCCCTAATCTCTCACATTCAGTGTACATTGGGGCTGACATGCTAGTCAGACTCAACGCACAAGTCGACACCATTAACAACGTTCTCTGGTCCCTGACTGGAGTACGTAAAGAATCACTTTCACTGACCAAAGGAAACTTGAGATCGGGTCAAACGATCCCCATGTGTCAGGTAAGTAACGACTGCCATCTCACGATACCGCCACAGAACATCATGGACATACGCCTGAAAGCGCTTTCCAGGACAACAAGTTAACTCTTCACAAGCGTTCTTCCAACCGTCGCCTCTGTTCGTTGAGTTAGGCTTGTCTGTCCAGGCAACACCCCTGGTCGAGCTCGACTCTCGATCAACACACGTGCTAGTGCAGAATCCTACTGCCAATAGCATTCTCGTCCCGAAGGCCACACCTTTAGGTTGGCTGATTGACACTAGGTTCCATGACTGTGAACTCAGAATCCCAGTCATAGGCCACACTCACTCGCGACTGAACAACAGGAGACCGGAGTTGTCTACACAAAACCTTCCGGAGCAATCGCCATATACCCCTCACTTGTGGTCGATACCGACACTATCTGCAGGGTCGATCTGGCTGATGCTGAGGTAATGGTTGTACAGACAGGCTCCCTGCTCTCCCTCGATACAGACAAAGACCTGAACGATCAGGCAGACCTCATGGCAAAAC
Organism: Neodontobutis hainanensis; assembly: GCA_024349245.1. Lineage (NCBI taxonomy): Eukaryota > Metazoa > Chordata > Actinopteri > Gobiiformes > Odontobutidae > Neodontobutis > Neodontobutis hainanensis. The sequence goes on along the minus strand of JALDNG010002325.1, from coordinate 18,394 downwards.
AAGGGGCTCTAGACAAAGCTCTCTGGCAATTCCAGCCAGAAACCTCGTACGATCGACCCCTTCCCACCCAACCCACCCATTCTGTCTGTCTGGTTACCCGATCTAAGGCAACCGCAACCGTGCCTCGGCTCTGACCCCTGCAGACCCATCAACTTCCTTTCTTTCTTTCACTGGTTCCGGCCTCGTTGCCCTTCAAGCAGCGGACTCGGCAATCCACAAACTTATGCTTTACCTTTCAGACCCGATGTCTAACCCCATCAGACACTGACTTTTCCTCCGACGCATATCTTACAAAGCTATGGGCGGTGCGCGCCAACTCCACCTGCGTCATGGCTTGCTTGTTCACGCCTCTGACACCCTCACTTCACCTGCGTCAGAGGGCCTCAGAGCCTAAGGGGGTCATGCTAACGCACGCACATGACGCTCCTTTAGCAGGCCACAGATGGTGTCCGCGCAACACATCAGGCACTTCAACAAGTGGCATACTGGCCACACATGCAAATGGCCGTGGCAGAATACATCAAAGGCTGCCTAGTATGCTGCCAATCTCAACCGACAAGACCACTCCATCGTGCACCCTTACAAAGAAGGGGCATTTCTTTTCCGTGGTCTGACCTCCAAATCGATTGGATGGGACCCTGACTAAATCAACAAGGGGCAACAAATACATCCTAATGGTCACCTGTGCCTTCACTAAATGGGTGGAAGGACTTCCAGCCCCAAACGACACGGCACAGACCACAGCCTTTCTACTCATGAACCACGTGTTCTCCAGATTCGGCTTACCCTGTAAGGTCGATTCTGACCCTTGGGACTCACTTCACCGCCGAGGTGATGGGACAACTGTGGCAAACCATGGGCAAAATTCCACGTCAGCCACCACCCCAGTCCTCAGGCCAAGTAGAAAGAGCAAACCGAACGGTGATCGACATCCTAAAGAAATATGTTGCATCTAATCACCGAGACTGGGACGTCAAACTGCACTTGGTCCTGATGGCTATCAGAGCCACGGCACACACGGCGACCGGAGTCTCCCGTTTGAGCTCATGACCGGTAGGCAGATGATGCTTCCCCTACACTTACTGTATCAGCCAGGAGAGGCTAACATCGCCACGGCCTATACCACACACCAGTACATGGCTGATCTCCAGGCACACCTGAGAATCACCTTCGCCTTTGCCCAGGAAAACTAGGCAAAAGGGCAGAAGGACGTAAGGTCTATTATGACCAAAAGTCATCTAGGGACGAACTACAGGTGGGAGACAAAGTGTGGTACTACATGTTCAGCCAACTCACTGGACAAACAAGAGGTGGTACCAACCGACTAACGCTGAAATTCTCCCGCGTTGGGCGGACCGTACACCATTGTCAACAAACTATCCCCGGTGGTGTATCAGATAAAGATCACCAAAGGGAGAAAGGAACCCACTCTCAAGTGGATACACTGCAACCAGATAAAGTTGCACAAAACCCCATGGGATCTACAGGGACGCTCACGCTCCCAAGTAGTCTTAAACGGATCCCTTAGCTCGCAGTAACCACTAACAACTAACCTCTAACCTCTAACTCTGATTTCCTAACTCTTTTCACCTTTCAGTGGTAACTGTGAGTAATTCAATAACTGTAACTGATAACTCTGGTTTTCCCTGTCAATGAATCAATTCTCGTTGCAACCGCCGCTGTGTGTACCTTGCGTAACCTCGGTGCTCACAAGCGAATACCGCTAACATTTCCACTGTAATAGACAAGTCTCGGAGTAACAGCAGCAACTCCAAACGTTTAAAAAAAAACGTTGAAAGACACTGTGTCAGTGGTAAACACTCACAGTGAGACTCTAAAACTAACCAAACCAAACTGTAGACCATACACACACTCAAATGGTCGCCTTGCTGATAAATGACACGCTCATAGACATCAGCTCCTCAGTGGACAGCCGAGCAATGAGAAGAATTCTTTGAAGGATCACGCATAACCATTATGTCCCTTACATAATCACTATGTATATCCTTGTCCCTAAATGCATGCAAAGTCCTCCAAGTTATGATCCTCCTAACATATTTTCTTTTATTATAAACACCTCCCTAAACTTTAAACAAACTAAATGAGACAGCTCTCTCATTTCTTTATTTCACAATAAGTCCTTCTTTAAGTGATAAACTTAATCTATCTCCATTAGCAACGGATATAATACAAACCAAGTAAAGCCCCTTTACACTTGTATACTTTTCCTTAATCACGTTTGCATCATTACACCTGTTATGACGCCAAACTATGTGTTTAACGGTGGCTTACTCCCTGGTCTGCAAGGATGTCGACACGGAAACTTGTGAAACCAGCTTCGTAGGTCGAAAGGGGGACTGTAGCAGATCAGCCTCCAGAACGCCACACACGGATTATAACATTTGTTTAATCACTTACAGACCTCCAAACTGTTTCACTAAGGGTCTTCAAGATTAACAACTGTTGTTTCACCATCGGCCTCCAGAGACAGGCCGTGAATGTAAATCTTGAGAAGAAGACATGCTAACCCCGTTTTCTTTCAGATAAAAGGACACCAACGTGTTTTGCCAAGGACAGGAAACTTATTAATGACTTTGTTTTGCTTTTATAAGAATTGGAACTTCGTTCTACCCAGCACCGTGTCAAAGGTGACACATGGAACATCACAGACTGCTAGGCGCCATGTCCAAAAGCCGAAATCCTGTAGATAAGGTGTCCATCCAGCTTTCTGAGAACACTTTATTCTAATCCTGATTGACAGTTGAAAATGTCTTTGATCATAGTCGTTCGGGCATGGTCAAACACTACCCCCTTTGGTTTAACTGGACAAATGACTCTGCACTCAAGAAGGACATTTGGTGTTATTTCATTAAAGGACATTTTGTTATTTTATTACTTAGAAAGATTGTGAATGTACTAACAATTATACTGTTTGTTTCAGGATGCAGAGTTTTACAAGTCAACTAATTCCTTCCATTCCTACAGAGTTACGTTTTATGTTAATAAAATGTAATGAATATATGTTTTTATAATAAGTCTGACAAATGTTTCTTTGCATAATCCTGCAAGTACGAATAAGTTTGTGTGTTTTACGAAAACCAAGGAAAATAGGGTGAAACAAAAGGAATGTTTAAGACTTAGTTTAAACATTTAAACTCCCCCAAAGCAATGCCTTCCTCCGTAAGACACACCCTGTCAAAAGTGTTAAAAGTGACCGCTGGTCAAAAACACGCCTCTCTGCACTACTCTCCGTCTCCTCTTCACTTCGCACTGGACCTCTTGTCCGTCAGGGCCGTAGGCCCTCGAACCTCTCACAAGCTCCGGACCTCGTGTAACGCAGTAAATTTTCTTTGTACTTTAAAGCCTGCAAGTTTAGCTTGCCGCGATAAAGTTTCCTTCACACAGCTGTTCAAAGTAGCTTACTTCCTGCCAGCCTGCCAACAAAAGGAAGTTGCCTCGCTTATTTTTGAAGATTTCCTGCCTGCTAAAGAGTTAGCTTGACTAAAATCTAACTTTCTCGAGCAAGTTTAAGCCAGCAACACAGCCGCTAAACCTTCTCCAGTGGACTTCGCAATAACTTTGAAAGACTCAATTTTACTCGGTGTACGACGCTGATGCTAAAAGGCTTGGCTAGTTGTGACAGTAACGAGACGCTTTTGAATCTCCGGGCCCACGGCAGCCCTCTGGAGAGTGGAAACAGCAGGCCATCCTGGAGGCGACAAACGCGTCATCGGTTGCGACAGGGTTCGGACAACATCTAGACCTCTCGCCGCTAAGATCTGAGACCAATCACGACCCCAGGGTGAGTCTAAACGTTAGTTACACAAGTTTGGCGTCTAACTGTCTAAACATAACAGCCTTGGCCTCAGAAACCGTCATCGAACCCCTTTAAACGCTCCGTAACAGCCCCTTATCTAATAATAGAGTTAATAATCAATAGGCCTACTTTCTTTTGTTTCACAAAATCCTCTGAAAGTAAAGTGTTTTATCGTTCTTTGATTTACCCATTCATGTGTCAATAATTATCCCTTTGTGTCATTTCCCTGTCATTATTCACTGTTTAAATTTTTATAATCTTTAATAAAACCCCATAAAGACATTTACTGTTTCAATGTTTAATTCATTAATTTTCAAAACGAGAAGAATTTACTTCCTTTAGATTAATGAGACTAGACTAAACAGTTTCTCTGGATCTGTTCAAAACTAGAGTGGTGCCCCGAAAGAAATTAATATTTTGATAAGCAAAATATTAATTATTAATTTTCATAATTAATATTCATATTAATTATTAATTAATAAGACCATATTCCCTACAGTCTACTGACAATGTGCAGAAGAATAGACTCTAGAGATGCAGTAGTACAGATCTGTACTAAGCATTAGAACAGACTGTAGATGTGCATTAGAACAGACTTTAGAAGTGCAGTAGTAGAGACTGTAGATCTGTAGTATAACAGACTGTACAGTCTGTTTATTAGAACAGACTGTAGCGTGCAGAACAGAGTATAGATGAGCAGTAGTACAGATTGTAGACTTACATTAGAACAGACTGTGGATGTGCAGTTAGAACAGACTGTAGATGTGCAGAAGAATAGACTGTAGAGATGCACTAGTACAGACTGTACGAGCATTAGAACAGACTGTATATGAGTATTAGAAAACACTCTAGACATGCTTTAGAACAGACTGTAGAGGTGCAGTAGTTCAGACTATAGACTAGCATTAGAACAGACTATATATGAGTATTAGAAAATACTCTAGACATGCTTTAGAACAGACTGTAGAGGTGCAGTTGTTCAGACTATAGACGAGCATTAGAACAGACTGTAGACGTGCAGTAGAACGGACTGTAGACAATTATTAGAACAGACTGTAGACTTGCAGTAGAACAGACTGTAGACAATTATTAGAACAGACTGTAGATGTGCAGTAGAACAGACTGTAGAAGTACAGTAATACAGAAAGTTGACAATTATTAGAACAGACTGTAGACGTGCAGTAGAACAGACTGTAGACAATAATTAGAACAGACTGTAGACATCCAGTAGAACAGACTGTAGATGTGCATTAGAGGAGACAGTGCTTTAGAACAGACTGGTCAGTGCAGTAGAACAGACTGTAGAAGTACAATAGAACAGAATGTAGAGGTGCAGTTGAAGAGACTGTAGACATGCAGTTGAACATACTTCAGAGCAGCAGTAGTACAGGACTGTAGATGCAGTAGAACAGACTGTAGACAATTAGCATTAGAACAGACTGTAGACTTGCAGTAGAACAGACTGACAATGTGCAGAAGAATAGACTTTAAAGGTGCATTACTACAGACTGTACACGAGAAATAGAACAGACTGTATATGAGTATTAGAAAACACTCTAGACATGCTTTAGAACAGACTGTAGAGGTGCAGTAGTTCAGACTATAGACTAGCATTAGAACAGACTATATATGAGTATTAGAAAATACTCTAGACATGCTTTAGAACAGACTGTAGAGGTGCAGTTGAACAGACTGTAGATGTACAATTAGAACAGACTGTAGATGTGCAGTAGAAGAGACTGTAGACGTGCAGTTGAACAGTCTTCAGAGCAGCAGTAGTACAGACTCTAGATTGGCTGTAGAACAGACTGTAGACAATTATTAGAACAGACTGTAGACTTGCAGTAGAACAGACTGATGATGCTGCAGAAGTAATAGATTCTAGAGGTGCAGTAGTACAGACTGTAGATGAGCATTAGATCAGACTGTATATGAGTATTAGAATAGACTGTAGACATGATTTTAGAACAGACTGTAGAGGTGCAGTAGTACAGACTATAGACAAGTAGTAGTTCAGACTGACTTGCATTAGAACAGACTGTAGATGTGCATTAGAACAGACTGTAGATGTACAATAGAACAGACTGTAGAGGTGCAGTTCAACAGACTGTAGATGTGCAGTAGTAAACAGTCTTCAGAGCAGCAGTAGTACAGACTCTAGATTGGCTGTAGAACAGACTGTAGACGATCATTAGAATAGACTGTAAACGCGTCAGTAGAACAGACTGTCAATGTGCAGAAGAATAGACTGTAGTGGTGCAGTAGTACAGACTGTAGATGAGCATTAGATCAGACTGTATATGAGTATTAGAAAACACTGTAGACATGCTTTAGAACAGACTGTAGAGGTCTAGTTGTACAAACTGTAGACGAGCATTAGAACAGACTGTAGAGGAACAGTAGAACAAACTGTAGAAATGCAGTAGTAACAGACTGTATTGAGGTGCAGTAGAACAGACTGTATTGAGCAATAGAACAGACTATAGATGTGCAGTAGTATACACTGTAAGAAGTAGTAGTACAGAATGTAGACAATTATTAGAACAGACAGAAGACGTGCAATAGAGCAGACTGTAGACGAGCATTAGAACAGACTGTAAGATGCGTGCAGTAGAACAGACTGACGATGTGCAGAAGAATCAGACTGTAGTGGTGCAGTAGTACAGACTGTAGACGAGCATTAGAACAGACTGTATGAGTATTAGAACACTGTAGACATGCTTTACAACAGACTGTAGAGGTGCCGTAGTTGACTATAGATGAGCATTAGAACAGACTGTATATGAGAACAGACTGTAGAGGTGCAGTTGTACAGACTGTAGATGTGCAGTAAAACAAACTGTAGATGAGCAGTAGTACAGACTGTAGACTTGCATTAGAACAGACTGTAGATGTCAAGTTCTGTGTGTTTTTAACTGACTACAGCTCTGCCCAAACTTAAAAACTGCTTTATCTCTGATGAATGCAAAGGACAACTCAAAACTGTTCTTTCTTTTTCTTTTTTTCCTAAAGATGATCGGGTGGAACAGAATAGGTTGATAACCTTTAAAATACACAAACCAAAGCAGAAATTAGTTGCAAATAAATCACAAATAACTCAATACCACTTCCTCAAATAGTAAATGTCAAACCAAACAGTCATTTTAATTAACCTATGGTCTCTAATTAAACTTATATAATTTAAACAATACACATGCTTAGAGTAATGTTCACATAAAGTATTCACTATTTGATTTAAATTGGACATTACAACCAAGCAAACAAAATCATACAAAAGTCTTAACTCAACACAAACAAACACACAGTCCACTTTTGTCCTACCAGTTGTGTCCTTGGATAATCAGGAGCTGTGGTCAAAGTTTCTTTTCCTCAGGAACAAGTGAGATGGCCAACTGGGCTTTTACCAAACATTTCAACTGCCATGCACTCTGTGTGTGCGCGTAATTATGGTCCCAAGAGCACTTCCTGGAAGTTGGTTCCATAACCTTTTTGATGCGCGGTTGCCCACTGCAGTTTGGGAGTGCTCTTAGTAATTTGAGTAAAAATAGGCTGAGTGCTCAGGACAACTTGTACCTTGAATTGACATAACAGTAGATGTGCAGTAAAACAGACTGTAAACGTGCAGTAAAACAGACTGCAGTAGAGCAGAGGTACAGACTGTAAACTGGCATTAGAACAGACTGTTGAGATGCAGTTGAACAGACAGTAGACGTGCAGTTGAACAGACTGTAGATGTGCATTGGAACAGACTAAAGACGTACAATAGAACAGACTGTAGACGAGCAGTAGAACACACTAAAGACCTGCATTAGAACAGACGGTGGACGAGCATTAGAACAGACTGTAAAGTCCAGTAGAACAGACTAACAATTAGAACAGATGTGCAGAAAAACAGACTGTAGACGTGCAGTAAAATAAACTGCAGTAGAGCAGTAGTAAAGACTGTAAACTGGCATTAGAACAGACTGTAGACATGCAGTAGAACAGACTGTAGATGTGCAGTAGAACAAACTGTTGAGGTGCAGTAATACAGACTGCAAACGAGCATTATACAGACTGTAGAAGTGCAGTAGTACAGACTGTAGATGTGCAGTAGAACAGAATGTAGACGTTTATTAGAACAGACTGTATACCTGCAGTCGGACAGACTGTAGATGTGCTTTAGAAAAGACTGTAGACGTTTATTAAAAATAGACTATAGTCGTGCAGTAGAACAGACTGTAGACGTGCAATAGAACAGACTGTAGAGGTGCAGTTGAACAGACTGTAGATGTGCATTAGAACAGACTGTAGATGTGCATTAGAAGAGACTGTAGACAATTATTAAAATAGACAATAGTTGTGCAGTAGAACAGACTGTAGACAAGCATTAGAAATTACTATAAACGTCTAGTAGAACAGACAATGTGCAGAAGAATAGACTCTAGAGGTGCATTACTACAGAGTGTAGATGAGCATTAGAACATACTCTATATGAGTATTAGAAAACACTGTAGAAATGCTTTAGAACAAACTGTAGAGATGCAGTTGTATAGATTGTAGACAAGCATTAAAACAGACTGTAGAAGTGCAGTACTTCAGACTGTAGATGTGCAGTAGAAAAGACTATTGAGGTGCAGTAGTACAGAATGTCGACATTTATTATTGCCCTTCTACTGTCTCTTCTAATGCTCGTCTACTGTCTGTATTACTGCACCTCTACAGTCTGTACTAAAGCACATCTACAGTCTGTTCTAATGCTCGTCCACAGTCTATTCTTATGCAGGTCTTTAGTCTTTTCTACTGCACATCTACAGTCTGTTCTAATGGACGCCTACATTCTGTTCTAATGCTCATCTACAGTCTGTTCTATTGTACGTCTACAGTCTTTTCTACTGCACATCAACAGTCTGTTCTAATGCTCATCTACAGTCTGTACAACTGCACCTCTACAGTCTGTTCTACTGCCATTTTACAGTCTGTACTATTGCTCTACTGCACTCTATTCTACTGCATGTCTACAGTCATTTTTACTGCACATCTACAATCTGTTCTAATTGTCAGTCTGTTCTACAATCTACAGTCTGTACTAATTCTGCTCTGAAGTCTGTTCAACTGCACGTCTACAGTCTGTTCAACTGCACCTCTACAGTCTGTACTACTGCACTTCTACAGTCTGTTCTAATGCTCGTCTACAGTCTGTATTACTGCACCTCTACAGTCTGTTATAAATGCATGTCTACAGTGTTTTCTAAAACTCATATACAGTCTGTTCATTTGCTCATCTACAGTCTGTACTACTGCAGCTCTAGAGTCTATTCTTTTGCACATTGTCAGTTTGTTCTACGGACGTTTACAGTCATTTCTATTGCTCGTTTACAGTCTGTTCTAAGGTAATTCTAGAGTCTGTACTACTGCTGCTCTGATTTCTGTTCACCTGCACGTCTACAGTCTGTTTTACTGCATATCTACAATCTGTTCTAATTGTCAGTCTGTTCTACTGGACGTTTACAGCCTGTTCTAAAGCTCATCTACAGTCTGTTCTAAAGCCAATCTAGAGTCTGTACTACTGCTGCTCTGACATCTGTTCAAATGCACATCTATAGTCTGTTCAACTGCACGTCTACAGTCTGTTCTAATGCACATCTACAGTCTGTTCTAATGCAAGTCTACAGTCTGTACTACTGCTCATCCACAGTCTGTTCTATTGCACGTCTACAGTCTGTTCTGATAAACGTCTACAGTCTGTTCTACTACACATCTACAGTCTGTACAACTGCTCTACTGCAGTCTATTCTACTGCACTTCTACAGTCTGTTCTACTGCACGACTATAGTCTGTATTAATAAATGTCTACAGTCTTTTCTAATGCACATCTACAGTGTGTGCTTGTGGAAGTCTACAGTCTGTTCTAATAATTGTCTAGATTCTGTTCTACTGCACGCCTACAGTCTCTTCTAATAATAGTCAACATTCTGTACCACAGCACCTCTACAGTCTCTTCTACCGCACATCTACAGTTTGTTCTAGTGGTTGTCTACAGTCTGTACTACTTCACCTCTACAGTCTGTTGTAAAGCATGTCTACAGTCTTTTCTAATACTAATGTACAGTCTGTTCTAATGCTCGTGTAAAGTCTTAACAACTGCACCTCTACAGTCTATTATTCTGCACATCGTCAGTCTTTTCTAATGCACATCTACAGTCTGTTCTAATGGACGTATACAGTCTGTTCTAACGCTGCCTACAGTCTGTTCTATTGTACATCTACAGTCTCTTATAATGCTACTTTACAGTCTGTACCTCTGCTCTACCGCATTTTGTTCTACTGCACGTCTACAGTCTATTCTACTGCATTTCTACAGTCATTACTACTGTACTTCTAAAGTCTATTCTAATGCTCATCAACAGTCTGTTCTAATGCTCATCAACAGTCTGTTCTAATGCAAGTCTACAGTCTGTGCTACTGCTCATCTACAGTCTGTACTACTGCACTTCTAAAATCTGTTCTAATCAATGACTGTAGAAGGGCTGGACATAAGGAGTGTGACGTCACCCATAGCGTTACGAACTTCGAAAATGAACCCATTTCAGTCGCCATTTTTAGCCGTTGCGGGGGCCGCCATGTTGATTTTTTGGAGCCAGAAGTCCTAATTTGGGCATATGAGCTAGGTTTGAGTGCGCGTTAGCATGGTAACCAGCGAGCCAATCAGAACCGGGCTTGTTGAAAGTTGAAAGTTGAAAGGTGAAATTCCTGCAGTTTATACTTCTGCACATCTACAATCTGTTCTATTGCTTGTCTACAGTCTAATCTAATGCCCAATAAAAGTCTTTACAACTCCACCTCTACAGTCTGTTCTACTGCATGTCTACAGTCTGTTCTACTGCACGTCTTCAGTCTGCTCTATTGCAAGTCTACAGTCTGTTTTACTGCACATCTACAGTCTGTTCTAATGCACATTTACAGTCTGTTCCTATGCAAGTATACAGCCTGTACTACTGCTCAACAACAGTCTGTTCTACTGCACGTCTACAGTCTGTTCTACTGCACCTCTACATTCTGTTGTAAAGCATTTCTAGTAGTGTTTTCTAATACTCATATACAGTCGGTTCTACTGCTCGTCTACAGTCTGAACTACTGCACCTCTATAGTCTGTTCTAAAGCATGTCCACAGTGTTTTCTAATACTCATATACAGTCTGTTCTAATGCTCATCTACAGTCTGTACTACTGCACCTCTACAGTCTATTCTTCTGCACATTGTCAGTCTGTTCTACTGGACGTTTAAAGTCTGTTCTAATGCTCGTCTACAGTCTGTACAACTGCACCTCTACAGTCTGTTCTAAAGCATGTCTAGAGTGTTTTCTAATACTCATATACAGTCTGTTTTAATACTCGTCTACAGTCAGTTCTAAAGCCAATCTAGTGTCTGTTGAGGAGGCAGAGGAATAGAGAGACAAGAGGAGGCAGAGGCCAAAGAGTGACCAGAAGAGGCAGAGGCCACAGAGAGACGAGAGGAGGCAGAGGAGACAGAGAGACCAGTGGAGGCAGGGGAGACAGAGAGAGAGCAGAGGAGGCAGAGGCCACAGAGAGACGAGAGGAAGCAGAGGAGGCAGAGAGACCAGAGGAGGCAGAGGCCACAGAAAGACCAGAGGAGACAGAAAGTCCAGAGGAGGCAGAGGCCATAGAGAGACCAGAGGAGGAGGCCACAGAGAGACCAGAGGGGGCAGAGGGCACAGAGAGTTCAGAGGAGGCAGAGGAGACAGAGAGACCAGAGGAGGCAGAGGTTACAGAGAACCCAGAGCAGGCACAGGCAATAGAGAGACCAGTGGAGACAGAGAGACCAGAGGGGCAGAGGAGTCAGAGAGACAAGAGAAGGCAGAAGCCACAGAGAGACCAGAGGAGGCAGAGGCCACAGAGAGATCAGAGGAGGCAGAGGAGGCAGCGAGATCAGAGGAGGCAGACGAGATAGAGAGACGAGAGGAAGCAGGGGAGGCAGAGACACTAGAGGAGGCAGAGGCCACAGAAAGACAAGAGGAGGCAGAGAGTCCAGAGGAGGCAGAGGCCACAGAGAGACCAGAAGAGGCAGAGGTCACAGAGAGACCAGAGGAGGCAGAGGAGGCAGAGAGAACAGAAAAGGCAGATGCCACAGATAGACCAGAGGAGGCAGCGGCAACAGAGAGACCAGAGAAGGCAGAGGCCACAGAGAGACCAGAGGAGGCAGAGGCCACAGAGAGAGCAGATGAGGCAGAGAGATAGAGAGACTAGAGGAGGCAGTTAGAGCAGAGAGACCAGATACCACAGAGAGATCCAGAGAAGGCAGAGGCAAAAGACTGACCAGAGGAGGCAGAGGACACAGAGTCATTAGAGGAGGCAGAGGAGACAAAGAGACCAGAGGAGGCAGAGGCCACAGAGAGACCAGAGGAGGCGGAGGCATTAGAGAGACTAGTGGAGGCAGAGAGCAGAGAGGGCAGAGGAGGCAGAGGCCACAGAGAGACCAGAGGAGGCCAAGGAGGCAGAGAGACCAGAGGAGGCAGAGGCCACAGAGAGACCAGATGAGGCTGAGAGACCAGAGAAGGCAGAGGACACAAAGAGACCAGAGGAGGCAGAGGCCACAGAATGACTAGAGGAGGCAGAGGAGGCAGAGAGACCAGAGGAGGCAGAGTCCACAGAGTGACTAAAGGAGACAGAGGAGACAAAGAGACCAGAGGAGGCAGAAGCCACAGAGAGACCAGAGGAGGCAGAGGCCATAGAGAGACCAGTTGAGGCAGAGGCCACAGAGTGACTAGAGGAGGCAGAGGAGACAAAGAGACCAGAGGAGGCAGAGGCCACAGAGAGACCAGAAGAGGCAGAGGCCACAGAGAGACCAGAGGAGGCAGAGGAGACAGAGAGACGAGATGAAGCAGGAGAGGCAGAGAGACTAGAGGAGGCAGAGGCCACAGAGAGACCAGAAGAGGCAGAGGCCACAGAGAGACCAGAGGAGGCAGAGGAGACAGAGAGACGAGATGAAGCAGGAGAGGCAGAGAGACTAGAGGAGGCAGAGGCCACAGAAAGACCAGAGGAGACAGAGAGTCCAGAGGAGGCAGAGGCCACAGAGAGACCAGAAGAGGCAGAGGCCACAGATAGATCAAAGGAGGCAGGATTTTTGTTTTTCTAATACACCAAGTTGCCAACTTTACTATTCCATAAAGAAAATTTAGAATAATAACTTCTGAGTACTTTGGCCCATACGTAAACAATGAAACATTAAACGAACCCATTAGCTCCAGACTCCAAACCTTCAATAACTGCATCAAGTTTTTTTGAGATGATAATATTACATAAATGCATGCTGGCGGTCACTTCCCGAGGTCCGATCAAGTGAAATGTCGTCTTTGATATGTCGTTCTGGGTGGCCCTAGGAGCCAGCGTGCAAAATTTGGAGAGGCTACGACATTGGTAAGGGGTCAAAAGGTCAACTAAGGGTATGAGCTATATGCCCTGACAAGAAAGGTGTCTTTTTGATCATAATTCTTTTCCTCTTTGCTCTAGAGCTCTGCGCTTCGGATATGTGTATCAGGGCTACTCCAGGAGCCAGGGGGAAAAATTTAGGATTCCCACATGCCCATTTTGTCAATGTATTCTTCCTAGTGGGGGCACTGGCGGTCAATTCCCGAGGAAAATCAAGTGAAATGTGGTCTCCTGTTTTTGACACAGTATGTGGAAGCCTGTGGCAAAGTTTGGAGAGGCTACCACATTGTTAAGGGGTCGAAAGGTCAAAAAAGGGTATGCGCTAAAGGCCCAAAAAGGAGAGATGTCTTTTGAGTCATCATTTTTCTTCCCTTGACTCTAGAGCCAGCCGCCTTGCCTATGTCGTTCTGGGTGGCCCTGAGCCAGCGTTTAAAAATTTGGAGAGGCTACGACATTGTTAAGGTATCAAATAATGTTCAGGGGTCAATGGTCAGAACCCGTTATAGGCTGTGTCTTTGTAGGCTGAAACTTTTGCCTTTGCTCTAAAGCCAGCAGCCTTTGATATGTTGTTCTGGGTGGCCCCAGGAGCCAGCGTGCAAAATTTGGAGAGGCTACGACATTGGTAAGGGGTCAAAATGTCAACTAAGGGTACGAGCTATAGGCTCTGACAAGAAAGGTGTCTTTTGATCATAATTTTTCCCCTTTGCTCTAGAGCTCTGCGCTTCGGATATGTGATTCAGGGTTACTCCAGGAGCCAGGGGGAAAAATTTGGGATTCCCACATGCCCATTTTGTCAATGTATTCACCCTAGTGGGGGCACTGGCGGTCACTTCCCGAGGTCCGATCAAGAGAAATGTGGTCTCCTTTTTCGACACAGTATGTGGAAGTGTGTGGTTAAAATTGGAGAGGCTACCACATTGTTAAGGGGTCGAAAGGTCAAAAAAGGGCATGCGCTAAAGGCCCAAAAAGGAGAGATGTCTTTTTAGTCATCATTTTTCTTCCCTTGACTCTAGAGCCAGCCGCCTTTGATATGTCGTTCTGGGTGGCCCCTGGAGCCAGCGTTGAAAATTTGGAGAGGCTACGACATTGTTAAGGGGTCAAATAATGTTCAGGGGTCAATGGTCAGAAGCCGTTATAGGCTGTGTCTTTTGGAGGCTGAAACATTTTCCCTTTGCTATAAAGCCAGCAACCTTTGATATGTTGTTCTGGGTGGCCCCAGGAGCCAGCGCAAAATTTGGAGAGGCTACGACATTGGTAAGGGGTCAAAAAGTCAACTAAGGGTACGAGATATAGGCCCTGACAAGAAAGGTGTCTTTTGATCATCATTTTTTCCCTTTGCTCTAGAGCTCTGCACTCGGATATGTGATTCAGGGCTACTCCAGGAGCCAGGGTGATAAATTTGGGATTGCCACATGCCTATTTTGTCAATGTATTCACCCTAGTGGGGCGCTGGTGGTCACTTCCGAGGTCCGATCAAGTGAAATGTGGTCTCCTTTCTCAACCCAGTCACGTGGAAGCGTGTGGTAAAGGTTGGCGTGGCTACCACATTGATAAGGGGTTTAAAAGGTCAAAAAAGGGTATGCGCTAAAGGCCCAGACAGACTGTAGTCGAGCATTAGAACAGACTTGTGAAATGCAGTAGTACAGACTGTAAATGTGCAGAAGAACAGACAGTAGACAATTATTAGAACTGACTGTAGACGTGGAGTAGAACAGACTGGCAATTTGCAGATGAATAGACTGCAGATGAGGAGACCAGAGGAGGTAACGGGAGGGAGACGAGAGGAAGCAGAGGCCACAGAAAGTCCAGAGGAGGCAGAGAGTCTAGAGGAGGCAAAGGCCACAACGAGACCAGAAGAGGAGAAGGAGGCAGAGAGACCAGAAAAGGCAGATGCCACAGAGAGACAAAAAGAGGCAGCGGCCTCAGAGAGAGCAGAGGAGGCAGAGGAGACAGAGAGACCAGAGGAGGCAGAGGCCACAGAGAGACTAGAGGAGACAGAGAAGGCAAAGAGACTAGAGGAGGGCAGAGGCCAGAGAGAGACCAGAGGAGGCAGAGGCCAAAGAGAGACCAGTGGAGGCAGAGGCAACAGAGAGAGCAGTAGAGGCAGAGGAGACAGAGTGACCAGAGGAGGCAGAGACCACAGAGAGAACAGAGGAGGCAGAGGAGGCAGAGAGACCAGAGGAGGCAGAAGAGACAGAGAGAACAGAAGAGGCAGAGACCACAGAAAGACCAGAGGAGGCAGAGAGTCCAGAGGAGGCAGAGGCTACAGAAAGACCAGTGTAGGCAGGGGAGACAGAGAGACCAGAGGAGGCAGAGGCCACAGAGAGACCAGAGGAGGCATAGGCCACAGAGTGACCAGAGGAGGAAATAAGGCAGAGACCAGAGGAGGCAGAGGCCACCGAGAGATCAGAGCAGGAAGAAAGACAGAGAGACCAGAGGAGGCAGAGAGATATGAGGATGCAGAGGAGGCAGAGAGACCAGAAAAGGCAAATGCCACAGAGATACAAGAGGAGGCAGCGGCCACAGAGAGACCAGAGAAGGCAGAGGCCACAAAGAGACCAGAGGAGGCAGAGGCAACAGAGAGACCAGAGCAGATAGAGAACACGGAGAGACTAGAGGAGACAGAGAAGGCAGTGAGACTAGAAGAGGCAGAGGCCAGAGAGAGACTAGAGTAGGCAGAGGCCACAAAGAGAGCAGTGGATGCAGAGGCCAAAAAGAGACCAGTGGATGCAGAGGAGACAGATGGACCAGAGGAGGAAGAGGCCACAGAGAGGGCAGAGGAGGCAGAGGACACAGACAGACCAGAGGAGGCAGAGGACACAGAGAGACCAGAGGAGGCAGTGGAGGTTGAGGACACAGACAGACCAGAGGAGGCAGAGACCACAGAGAGACCAGAGGAGGCAGAGAGACCAGAGGAGGCAGAGGAGACAGAGAGACCAGAGGAGGCAGAGGCCACAAAGAGACGAGAGGAAGAAGAGGAGGCAGAGAGGCCAGAGGAGGCAGAGGCAACAGAAAGACCAAAGGAGACAGAGAGTCCAGAGGAGGCAGAGGCCACAGAGAGACCAGAGGAGGCAGAGTAGGCAGAGAGACCAGAAAAGGCAGATGCCAGTAAGAGACCAGAGGCCACAGAGAGATCCAGAGAAGGCAGAGGCCAAAGACTGACCAGAGGAGGCAGAGGACACAGAGAGACCAGAGGAGGCAGAGGACACGAAGAGACCAGAGGAGGCATAGGTCACAGAGAGACCAGTGGAGGCAGAGGCCACAGAGAGACCAGGGGAGGCAGAGGCCACAAAGAGAGTAGAGAAGACAGAGAAGGCAGAGAGACTAAAAGAGGCAGAGGCCGGAGAGAGACCAGAGGAGGCAGAGGCAATAGAGAGACCAGTGGAGGCAGAGAGACCAGAATGGACAGAGGAGGCAGACAGACAAGAGAAAGCAGCGGCCACAGAGAAACCAGAGGAGGCAGAGGCCACAGAGAGACCAGAGGGGGCAGAGGCCACCGAGAGTTCAGAGGAGGCAGAAAGACAGAGAGACCAGAGGAGGCAGAGGCCACAGAGAGACTAGCGGAGGCAGAGGTAATAGAGAGACAAATGGAGGCAGAGAGACCAGAGGGGGCATAGGAGGCAGACAGACAAGAGAAGGCAGCGGCCACAGAGAGACCAGAGGAGGCAGAGGCCACAGAGAGACCAGAGGAGGCAAAGGAGTCAGAGAGAGCAGAGGAGGCAGAGGCCACAGTGAGACCAGAGGGGGCAGAGGCCACCGAGAGTTCAGAGGAGGCAGAAAGAAAGACAGACCAGAGGAGGCAGAGAGACAAGAGGAGGCAAAGGAGTCAGAGAGAGCAGAGGAGGCAGATGCAACAGAGAGACCAGAGGAGGCAGAGGCCACAGAGACCAGAGGAGGCAGAGAGACCAGAGAAGGCAGAGGACACAAAGAGACCAGAGGAGGGAGAGGCCACAGAGTGACTAGAGGAGGCAGAGGAGACAAAGAGACCAGAGGAGGCAGAGGCCACAGAGAGACCAGAGGAGGCAGAGGCCACAGAGAGACGAGAGGAGGTAGAGGAGATAGAGAGAGCAGAAGAGGAAGAGGCCACAGTTAGACCAGAGGGGGAAGAGGCCACCGAGAGTTCAGTTGAGGCAGAAAGACAGAGAGCCCAGAGGAGGAAGAAAGACGAGAGGATGCAGAGGAGGCAGAGAGACCAAAGGAGACAGAGGCCACAGAGAGACCAGAGGAGATAGAGGAATAGAGAGTAGAGAGGAGGCAGAGGCCACAGAGAGGCTAGCGGAGGTAGAGGCCACAGAGAGACCAGAGGAGGCAGAAGCCACAAAAAGACCAGAGGAGGCAGCGGCCACAGAGAGACCAGAGGAGGCAGTTAGAGCAGCGGAGGCAGAGAGACCAGAGGAGGCAAAGGAATAGAGAGACAAAAGGAGGCAGAGACCACAGAGAGACCAGAAGAGGCAGAGCCCACAGAGAGACGAGAGGAGGCAGAGGAGACAGAGAGACCAGAGGAGGCAGAGGCCACAGAGAATCCAAAAGAGACATAGGCCACAGAGAGACCAGAGGATTGCAGAGGTCACAGAGAGACCAGTGGAGGTAGAGAGAGCAGAGGAGGCAGAGAAGGCAGAGAGACCAGTGGAGGCAGAGGAGACAGAGAGACCAGAGGAGGCAACGGGGCAGAGAGGCGAGAGGAGGCAGAGGCCACCAATAGTTCAGAGGAGGAAGAAAGACAGAGAGACCAAAGGAGGCAGAGAGATTAGAGGACGCAGAGGAGGCAGAGAGACCAGAAAAGGCAGATGCAACTGAGAGACCAGAGGAGGCAGAGGCCACAGAGACCAGAGGAGGCAGAGAGACCAGAGAAGGCAGAGGACACAAAGAGACCAGAGGAGGCAGAGGCCACAGAGTGACTAGAGGAGGCAGAGGAGACAAAGAGACCAGAGGAGGCAGAGGCCACAGAGAGACGAGAGGAGGCAGAGGCAATAGAGAGACCAGTGGAGGCAGAGAGATTAGAGGGGACAGAGGAGACAGAGAGAAAAGAGAAGGCAGAGGCCACAGAAAGACCAGAGGAGGCAGAGGCCACAGAGAGACCAGAGGAGGCAGAGGAGTCAGAGAGACAAGAGGAGGCAGAGGAGACAGAGAGACCAGAGGAATCAGAGGC
>JALDNG010002324.1:0-41200 GCA_024349245.1 Neodontobutis hainanensis | reverse complement strand
TCAAACACCCATGATCCTTAACTTATTTCTCTTTTATTCTACCCAATATTTTATTTTTTTATTTATTTTATATAAATAAAATCTCATGCTGCTTTCTATTAACTTAGGAAGAAAACAATTAACTTAAACATTCCACAAGAATCTATTGAAAATAAAAGATGAAGTTAATACGATACAAATTACTTGTGGAAATCATTCTACACAACAATATGCATAAATATATTTGTCCCATACATGGTTGTGACATATTGAAAAAAATTGAAGGATAGATAATAAAAGTTAAAATTTTAATGTAATTTGAAAAAATTACATCGAAAGAATTAAAATAACTTAACTTTAAATATCTCCTATTTGTTAAAACTAGTTTTTACAACTTTCATGTATTTGGGTTAATACCTTTGGACTGTTTAGAAGAGTATATTCATATTATCTGTCATATTTTATCAATTTTGTAGGTTATTGTAGGATTGTCTTACCTTGATCATTTCGTAATTTAGAATGTTAGCAGAATGACTTTCCAAATTTTTATGAATACTATTACTAATGAAATTAAAGACACACAATATGTGATCAAAACTATTTAAAATATAAAAAGAATAAATGAATATTTCTTGAGAAATGAACAGATAAACCAAAAATATCTAACTGACAATAATTATATAATTAATCTTTAAAAATATTTTATTTTTATATCTTCATATAAGCCCAAGGCATTTAATTGTAGAATTTATTTTTAACTAACTACAATATATAATAAACCCCAAGATCTAAAAAGAAAAAACGATATTTTAACTCTTTGAGTTTATTTAATAAATAACTATGTTTTATTCAGCCTTTAGAATTAATGATAACCTTCTTCAAAAAAATTTTAAAACATGGATACAATTTTTATAAGAAAACTTTGATACATTTACTTAAAATTATGTCAATCAATGAAATATTTTAGATGAAAAATTAGCCAATCAATTAAAAGGAGTTTTAAAGCCATATTGAATTGGAATGTTCAAAAATTCATAAAATTAAGATTATAGTCAAATTTTTGCATAAAAAATGGACGTTTCGAAGCTAATACCCGCTTATTTGTATTTTGTATAAAAATTAAGAAATAAAATATTTATTATATCTAAAACATGAAATTTTTTTGATAGCTTGCTAACCTAAAAAATGAATTTTGTCTCTCCTTTAAGATATGTTTAATACCAATTGTAAAATTTTTTATTGATGAAAATTTCGAGATATCTAAATGAGAAAGCTAAAATCTATAAATGTCCGGCGTGAGAAATTTATGATCTAAATATATTTGAATTTAGTAATGTGTAAGGATGTTTCTGAAATTTAACAGAGTTTAAGAAACCCGCTTCTCAAAATAATAGTCATACTTTTTCTATCATAATATGGATGTATCAAACCAATTGGCAAGAAAAAAACCAAACTATGCGTTGAGTATTTTCATAAATAAAAAACACAGTAAGATATTTCAACGAGCCTTCTAAAAGGAATTGTTTTAGTTTTATTTTTTGAAAGTGTAGAGAGACTAGTTTTATTAGAAGAGATATTTAGCATTGGAATGCAAAAAATTTAATATTTCAGGAAAGGATAAAAATATTATTTATAATGCTAAAATAGATCCATAAACATAATTCCATTAAAAATTAATTTGTTTATCAAACATATTTTAGATATATATTGACAAAAAACACGAAAATAAATTCTATCTAACAGAATTAGATTTCAAAGTCTTTAACGAAGGTTAATTCTGAAGAAATTATTTAGCATGTGTATAGGTGGCATGTTATCTTTTAATTTTACAAATATTTCCCTTTTCGATTGTATTGATGAATTGTTTTATTTTAAAATACTTTTGAGTTAAGTAAATAATTAAATAAAAAATCCAGCTACATTTGTTTTTAAATGATTTTCGACAAAATGAAAGCATATTAATTTATTAATGAAAGTAAATTATGTGTTAGTGTTTGTCTGAATATGTTTTGTTTTTTCTTACTTAATTGAAAGGTTATGATAAATATATTTGCAACGATACAATAAACATTACGTTAAGATTGAAATATTTTCATAGATTGAATTACAAAGACTTTACTTTTTATCTTTTTAACGAATATTGATATTTACAAATGTTTTTTTAATATATGCCTCAATAGACACGTTTCTATAAGAGTGAAAAGTCGACATATTGGGAAGTTCGTATGTTAAATAAAGTGATAAAGATAATTCCTGTTACAATGAATATATTTTCATAAAATAGTCGATGTTTGATATTCAAAAACATTACCATTTTTATACCTTGATTTCACCATGAAAAACGTATTTTCATAAATATAGTATTAAAAATAATAGCTATTGTAATATATAAAGTAAAAAGTCATGAGTATTGATGAAAGATATTTTAAAAACCATGATTTTTATTTTCATAAAGAAATTAACACAGCTTTTTGATAATATTTTTATCAAACGATAATAATTAAGTATAGTTTTTAAGGTTTATCTTTAAAAAATCAATTACAGAGTAAATTAAAAATGAATATTTTCTAAGATCTATATCCAATCATAATATTTCTACTGAAAGAAGCATTATGTGCTCTTTAAAATCTTTAAATTGTTGCACTTTACATTTTTTCGATCAATCATATATTTTAGTTCCTTCGACATAATTATAGAACACCCACGTCAAGTTTAACAGTCAATATGAGGAAATAAAATTTATTACTTGTATTACATAAAAAGAAATAATTAATTTTTATTCTATCAAGAGAAATGTAGAATACTGAGAGAATAATAACATATAATGAACATGAGAGAAATTAAAAATAGTTTCATTAGAGTTGGAAGAGGCATGCTAAAAACGAATTAAGTATTTATTCCCACAATAGCTAAAAATTATTATTTAAAAGCCCTAGATTATTTCTTAAGATATTGTCTTTCTGATCTTGATAAGAAAATAAGTCTCTTCATGAAAATACTGATTTTTATTAAATTTATACATAATAAAATCTTTAAGTCGATGTCTATCATAGAGACGACCTATTACATATTATGTTAAAGAACGAAAGCTTAACTGATAATTATTTTCTTTTACTAACTAGAATGCAAAAATTACTAATAGATTTTTGTACTCTTATTATTACACAGTAAATATTGAGATAAGACAAATCTCAATAATTTACACGTCAAAGTCAACGGTACCAGAGTTACAAGATATTAAAAAGGGATAAGTTCATTGAAACGGTAATCAGTACCCAGGGAGTAGGGATAAAGAAATATATCTGATATATCGATGATTTTAAAAAAGGTAGTTGCACTTTTCTTAGAAATGGAAACACTTAAACATGTATATGATTATTATTTACAAAAAACTACATGGATATTTATAATTGACGTTTACCTGTCAACATCTTTATCAATTAACACTAAGTGTTTCTAACTACGAACCCTATTTCTTTTTCAGAATATTTATCAAAAATTAAAATGCTTTTTTCTACATTCAATAAAATCTGCAATTACATAATTAAGAAGTAGAATGAATGAATATTATTAAAGGTGAATATTATTATTAAAAATATCCATTTGTGTTAACGTTTTTTATGACGTAATGACCTAATATAATAGATCCCTCAATTAAGCAGATATCATACGTATTCTCTTGGTAGTTGGGATTAAAATTGACATATATATACGTCGATTAACGCCAAAACATATTTTGGCGGCTGTGATAAATTAATGAATATCCATTTAGTGACGATTTTCTTTTCTCTGTCTTTACAAGTAAGATATTAGACTATTTCCAAATTTTATAATAATAAATTAATTTTAAAAGAAATTAAAAATATACACATTTCATAGAATGAGCCTTTTCTACCAAATACTTATTCCTATCTTGATGGAATAAATGTATACAAATAATTCTTGATCTCTTATATGTAAAGTTGTCGGCATAGTTATTTGCTTTATTGATAAGATAATAACGCTTACGTGGGTAAAATATATTTTATTTTTTCTTTATTAACTGGCATGTATAAAATTTATCTTATTATATTTATCTTCTTATTATCTATGAATTCAACTGTTCAAAGATAGCATAGCTATATTTCAATTCTTTTGTTTTTATTATTTTGAAAATATAAGAACTCTACTTTATTATTTTCGAATTCATGACTGCACACTTTATATGCTTTCAATCTACTAACCTTGAAATATCATTCCATTTTTACGCTTTTTGAGTTTAATCTGTCTATATTTAGTTTTCTGTTAAAATTATCACCTTAATTTGCGAATATTAAAAGATAAACCAAGGAGAATAAACTTGTGATTTCTTTAATTTTTATTATTTTCTTTCTATGATAAAATTTAAATTAGATTTTAATTGATAAAATTTTATTAATTAAGTGATATAAATCAGATTTATAAGTATTATTGACCATTTTCTCGATATTTTGAACACGTAAAAATAATTTGTATGAATTAACAAAAGATTATTTAAAAATAAATTCTATACAATTTTGACAAAAGTAAATGTTTAAACCTTTTTAATAGTTTTATATGTAATAGAAACAATGAATGTCATAATTTTGTATCCATGTCATTCATTTTTTGATTTAAGTTACTATTTTATTGAGATCCAGAACATTTTCAGTTTAAAATATTTAGTCTAAAAAATTGCCTTTTTTTAATTATCAAAAATAATATATTTATATCTGTGATCTCCAAGTTAAAGTATTTATGGTTTTGTGATCGTTTAATAATTAAATAATAAAATATAAAACTTTATATTGATAATCCTGTTTGTATTTATGTTTTATTATTCATGTGCAGTGTGGATATATTTTTCATTTTAAACATCTGTGATTATGGTTTTATAAAACCACTTTAAGATAAGTATAAACTCAATTTATAATACTGATCAAGCAAACAGATATTAAGATTTCTATTCCTCGCCATTTTTAAAAAATATTAAGTCATATTTTTTCTTTTGATGATATAGGTTTTTAGCCCAGATACTGAGCTGGAGAAGAAAATAACAATTGTAAAAATATAAAATTTATAATAAATGTTTTTTCAAATATTTTTCTTTATTTTATGTGTAATATTTTTGATATTTTATGTTTATTAAAGCTTTATCTCATTGTTCTTTTGATTTATAACTATTTTTGTATCCCAGTTTTATATAAATACCTTTTTTTAACGAATATAATCTCTAACATTTTATTTCTAAAAGATTTTCAATATTTTAAAATCTTATACTTTAAATAACGTCTCCAAATATTTTAAAAAATACTCAAAATATTACGTTTAATAAAACAGTTTAATTTGATTTATTTTTGATAAAATTATTTTTAGTTATTTTTAGCTTAAGGAAATAGAGTTAAAAATCGTACAGGTATCTCACCCAAAAATATTTAGGCAGAAACTGAACTGAAAGTTTTATTTGAAGTGAATATTTGCATTAATATTTTTATGTTTAATAAAATTTGATAAAATTTATTTTGTCTTAAGAAAGAAGAATTTTTGCCAGAAAACTAAATATTTAAATATCCTTTATTATCTTTTTAAAAGTCAGTTTGCGAATTTCATATAAAGCCTTTTTTATAAAAATATTATTTTTTTGGTAAATAATAAAACTCATTCTTTTGATTTTCTATTAAATTAATGATGTTCATCTTTGTAATTATATGTATGAAATATAATTTAATTATTCAAATTTCAGTCGAAAATATTTTATACCATCAACGTTCGTTAAAAATCTAACACACTCTGTCTCAATCAAAATGACGAAAGTTTAAAAATTATATAACAAAATAATAAACATAAAATGAAAATTTAAATGTGATATATCTTTGATTATTATGAATTAAAGTTCGTAAAAATATCCCTTTAATAAGAGTCGTTACGATTTTTAATATTGTGTTTGCACACTTCTTTTATTTATGCCATTATCTTGTTGAACATCTTTTTATTTTTTACTTTATTCTTTTATTTATTCATACTATTTTACACGTAAATAATTTTTCCTGATGTTTTTTTCTCTTTTTATATTTATCTGAAAAAATATTCAATAGAATTTTTTTATCATTTTGTTTCCATTTTATAAATATAGAAAGGTATTCCATCAAATAATCAACAAATAATTGATGTATTTTTTATCTTATTATTTTATTGATAAGGGCTGAATTGCGAGACCTCAGGAGTGT
The DNA here is from genome assembly GCA_024349245.1 of Neodontobutis hainanensis. Lineage (NCBI taxonomy): Eukaryota > Metazoa > Chordata > Actinopteri > Gobiiformes > Odontobutidae > Neodontobutis > Neodontobutis hainanensis. The sequence goes on along the minus strand of JALDNG010002324.1, from coordinate 34,997 downwards.
ATGATTCTTTTTGCTCTAAATTATATAAAAAATTTCAATCAAATAAAAGAAATATTTTGATAAACCGTTTGAGATTTAAAACTAAATATTTTATTTTTGACGATGGATTTATTTCTCACTTAATTTCAAATTGTTAATTTAGAAATCATATTTTAAGTTTAATATTATTATTTTTGTAATCATAATTATTCTTGAAGTTAGATTTTTATTATTATATTTAGCAACAGTTCATATATCAAAGGTCGATAAAGGTTTTAATTTTCAGTTGATTGTCTGTAAATTTAAATTACGATAAAATCTAATCTTTTTTATGTTTTTCATTTTTTTTATACTTTTTATATTTGGAATTTTATCCCCATGTATGATTCATACCAAGAGATATAAATCATAAATATTGTAATTTCTAAGAAAATTCATGAATATAATCAGTTTAATTTTATACGTTTTGCACTTTACTTGCTACTTACAAATATGTGTTACCATTAATAGCTGATCGTTAGTAATCTATTTTAGAAATATAAAGAGAAGAATAATAACTAAAATCATTCTTGATAAAATTGATAAATGTAAATTATTGAAATGGTCACATCATTTTCAATATTTGTTGAAATAAATTTAACCTGAAAATAATTTTAAGAAAGATATGGAATGACCTGATTAATGGACAACTGTTAGAGTGAGTAATAAATTTATCAAGACATCCTTCAAAAGAATAATAACAAAAAAATTTAAACATTCTTTTAATTTAATTATGAGTATCGAAATGAGAATTTTCTTCACATGAATGAGAAACATTTTTCGTGGGATTTTTTTCATATTTCTGCATCGTAAAGTGTTGAAAAAGTGTCTGTATTTTATCTTTTTTTGAATCAGATAGTAAAAGAATATTTGTGATCTAAGATTTATTTTCTTCGTATAAAATGTATTATAAATAGAAAATACATTTCATGCCAACTTTCGTTGAAAAAAATGGTAATATAAACAAATTATAAATGAAATAAAAGAATTTATTGCCGAAAGTATTATTTCATCGACTAGAGTTTTATTTTATGATGTATTCCACAAACAAATCTTGAAAATTTATTACAAATTAATTAAATGATATTTTCTGAGAAATAATCAAAGATATACATTTATAACAGAATAATTTTTTTACAATCATCACAATTCTTCGAGTATAAACTTTGTATTTTGTCCCACATTTTAATTGTAGATATTCGATTTATTTAAAATTTTATATGAGAATAGTGATATTAAAAATAATTATTTTTTCTCATAATTTACAATAAAATACAAAAGTAGATTCGTTTGGTTTTACGTGTAAAATATATACCATTTCAAAATATTAATTAAAGATATGAATTTCGTATTCTCAACCCACTTACATTGTTTATAAGTTTTGTATCTGAACCCATATATTGTGTAATTATTAATTTTTAATACAATAACCTTATGTGACCGTAAATTTAAAAATTATTTTAAATATATCAATATTATATTCTGAATTATCTTAGACGCAACTATTTTTGCCAAATATTTAATTCTAATTTGCACTGCAAATTAGTGTAAATATGTTCTTTACAACATTAATATTTGATATCAAAAAGATCACCAAATTAAAGTTTTTGTAAATCTACAAACCATAAATCGATAGCAAAACTTTCTTTTATCAATTTAATAAATTTTTTACTATATCACTCTAAGAATAATAAAATATCTTTGATACGTAATAGATATCAACTCTATTACAACAAAATTATATGATAGCATTGAACAGATCTAATTCTAGATATTTTTCAGTTTAAGAAGATTCTAATATGATATTTTATCTGAGATTATGTTCTAATTTCGTAATTGTTCAAATGTTATGTTGATTATTCATGAAGCAAATTCACTTCAGTTAAATGGATTTATACTACAATTTGATTGATTATAAATGAATATTAAATTTTAAATAAATTATATTTTTTAAATTTCTTAAAATGTTTTTGATCTTGATGGAATATAATATAATTTCTACATTATTTATTTGTTCATTAAAAAATGATTTTTTTAATTAAATTAATATGTTTTAAGCTTATTAACAAAATAAAAAATCATTATTGAAATCAAAAAGAAAAATGATCTTCTTATTATACATTTTTAATGAAATAAATCATTATATCTAATTCTTATCTTTGAGATATCAATACCCATTTGTGTTTCTGAATAATTATAGAAAACCGTTCTTTTTATAAGCTATAATATTAGCTTTTTTACTAATTTGCAGTCAAATAAAAGAATATGCACAAAATATATAGAGGTATTACTGAGTCGTCATATGGAGTCAATACCTGGATAGTAATCGATTGGTGATTATTTCAACTTCGTTAGAGCTCCTCATTTTACAACACCAATATTTTTTATTATTTTGAACATTTCAGATTTTATTTCTTGAAATATGGAACAAATGAAAAATCAAATTTGACATTAGCATTTCAATTTTACAAATAATCTAAAAATTTTCACATTTTTGTTCTTTTTAAATTATTTTTTGAAAGATGGAATATTTAAAATTATATTTTTCATACATCAGATCAAATCAGATTTATAATTTATTAAGTTTAAGATATCGTAAAAATTAAATGTAAATGTCTCAGGTAAATAAAAATTCGAGATCAGAGAAGTGAAAATTTAACGAATAAAAAATTAAGACAATGGTGTGAAGGTTTATTTGCTTACTTTTCAGGAATATCACGATAAGTTAAAAGAATATCACATATTTGTCACTTTGAATAACATCTATATTTGATTTACGACAATGCTCCGCTTAACAAGGTTTCTACCATGATAGAATTGCCTTTTCAGAGTATTGTCATATCGTGATGTGTAAGATGACGACATACTACAATTCTTGATCTGTTTTTTGCTCATTATTAAGAAATTACTTTTGCATCCTGAATCTTTTGGATTCATATATACGCGTATCTTTAAATCTGCCGAATAAAAAAAATATTTTTATATTGATATGTGAACTGTTAAAAACTACATCTTTGTCAAAATGAACAACATTATGTACAGATTTGAAGTAGATGTGATCTTCTATCATTAAAAAAATTAAGAATCGCTTAAAAACAAACTTTTATAATCAAAAAGATTTTTTGATTTTCTTGTTTCAGATAAAACTGTCTGTTTGATAGATTAAAATGATATGGAATAAGTAGATAATATTTTATCATTCAAAATTATATCTCAAAATATTAATCAATTAAATTTGTTATGAAAGACAATTTTTAAAAACTAAATTTCAAAATGAAAAAAATTTATGATAATTTTACAAAAATTTAACATATATACTAAATTTATTTTAAAATATAATTTATCAAGTAAAATATTTAAAATATTATTTCTAATAATTGCTCATATTTTTATCGCGACAAAATTAATCAATGAAGAATTTTAAAATAAACTCTTGTGGAAATTTCTTAATGATTATACTTTTCAAATAACCAATAAAAAAGAAATTTCAATGTTAATACAAATATTTAAATTGAGTTGAAGACATATATCAATTTGAAGAACAATATCTTCACCACGATTTTTGTTGTAGTTATTAAATTATAAGATTCTGTGATATATTCTAAAATTTATACTTTTATTAAATTTTTATCATTAACTTCCCTTTAGTTATTTTAAAACTACATTTCCTTTAGATTTTTGGTTTACACGGAAAATATTTTGATCATTAATGCCCTCAACATTGTTACATTTATCTTTTTGTGATATGAAAATATTCTTACAATTTTGCACTTTATATCATGAAAAGACAAGTTTCATATGTCGTATTATTATTTTCTAAGGTTTATTCAATCGACTTAAATCATCAAGATCAATAAAGTTTTATACATTAATAAAGCACTGAAAACTGATTTTAGATTTTTTTTCAAATTTGATTAATTCAATACTATATAAAATTGTTTAATTTTTAATCTGTATTTCAATTAGTCAAGGCTATTCTATTAACTCATAAAATTAGTTCGACACGTTTTTATCTTTGTTTTCACATCGTTATGTTGCCTAAGAAGAAAATAATATATTCATCGTTCGTCAAATTAAATAATTATAAAGAAAAATGATTTCTCAAAAATAGTTTCATTCAATACTTGACGAATCGAAGCTTTTAAAAACATAATTAATCATTATAACGGACTCACTATTTCAAAGTATTGCTAATAGATGAAGGAAGGATATTTTTTATCAAATAGAAAAGAAATACAACAGATAATCATTAAATTATTTTATCTATCAAGAAAAGATTATTTATACAAATGTATATTAAAACACTGAAATAATCAAAGACTTGGGTTCGAATATATTCAGTCTAATTCAATATAAATGATTACATTTAATGTGATAGTCAATGGAATAATTGTATAACTTATTCAACAATATCAGAGATTTTGATGATATTGACTACATAAATCAAAAAACCATTTGTGGTGTAACAGGCCAAATTTATACCTCGACTGTCTAAAGTTTTGTCACAGGGAAGCTAAGCATAATAGATAGGATGTTTTTATTCCGATAAATTTCCTATAGATGCCAACAGATGAAAACATCCAAGTTTATCAAACTCAGAGTGTACGATAAAATTAAATTCCGCCAAAAGTTTAAAATATTATGATAAAAACAATGTGTTATATTTTTGAAAAAAACAAAAACGTTTCTTAATTTAAACAAGAGATAATAAAATTTTTGTTCGTTAACACCAAGAATAATGTAAGAAATAGCTGTTAAACAAAATCTTTGATCGAAGCATAAGCCTCATCAATTCCAAAATATTAAAAAATATTTCGACAATTTTTTTAACATCGCTAGATATAATGATTTATAGAAACAGATTCTTTGCATAATCGACCTTGAACAATTTTATTTCGATAAAACAGTTTATTTTCAGAAACATATAGAATCTAGAGAGATAATTATAATGAAAATTATCTCATTTTATAAGTTTAAAAACAATTTTCCACAAATCTCAAGATACCCTAATACACAAAAAATCAAATGATATAAATTGAAAAATACCAAGAAATAATCACACTTTAATTTTCAAAATCTTTTTTTAAAAGCTCACTTTTTTCTTTTCAGTTGGCAGATTTTAATAAAAAATTAACGTAACTGAAAAAAAGGCGTTTATTTTAAGATTATGGGATAAAATAATTGAATAATACACGAAATATCTAAATGTTAAACGAAATAAAAATTAAAAATAAATTCTTGCAGAGATTATCGTCAATAAATAAAACCCAAAAATTATAGGTTTAATTTTCTATCTCAATCTTCATAAATTCAAGAAAATTATACGACCATAAATTTTTTTATCAACTTATTTACATATTTTCTCAGAATACAAATTAAAGAATGAAACACTTCTAATCCTTAACTCAACTAATATTTGTCTTTATCAATACATTTAGGTATTACATCTTACATTAAAAAACTACTCAGATACCATATCGCTTTATTTAGACAGCATTTTGTGATTTTAAATGGTTTAGATTTTCATTACATAAAAACTAAGATTCATTAAAAATTACGAATCATATATAAACCTTATTTACTTATTTTACTCACTGTTAAAAATATTTTCGCAAAATATTTTTAAAACTATCGTTACAAAAGCATAATTATGGCACATAGAGTATGTGTATCAATTTATTTTAAACGGTGAATAGATCTCTAGAACATTCCTTTTAAATGGTTAATTTTTACGCCGTTACTTATAATGCAGACTTTTTATCTTTAAAAATAATTTTTATCATAATTATTTCCTAAAATTCATCGAATTCGTTTGCAAAAGCTTTCAATAAAATTAAAATAACACTTGCTCTCACAATAGTTTAATACCGTTAGCTTTAAAATTGATGATTTGGTTTTGTATTATATGTTTTAAGAGAACAATTTAACCTAATTATTCGAAATCTATCATCTATTAAACGTTGTCTTTTAGATTAAGGTCAATGAAACTTTATCATAAGGTGAATATTAGTCTATATATTATTTTTATTGTCACAGATGATGAATGTAAGATGATTTAATGATTTTATCATTTAACAAGCAGTTGAATAAATCGGTGTAAAACTTGATATTATTCAAAATAAGACTATTATTTATCACGCGATTTTCGAAATTCATCATTAAATTTAACTAAACTGCAGATATTTTTATTTTTTTTGTAACAATATTTGAAAATTTTTAATCTTGAAAACATTCATAAAAATTCAATTGGTCGATTAATCAATAAAATCATCATTGAAAAAATATTCTTAAAACACTCAAAAATGGAATATCATCTGTTTTAACACAACATCTAGTATAACATTAAAAACTTCGAATGTCAATTTTTCTAATTTTATCTCAACTGTTTCTTTATATTAATCTTACTCTTAATGAGCTCCGTTTTATAAAAGTCTTCGACTCATTTGAAGTAGACATCTGAGAAAAAATATTTTCGATGTAATTAACAAACCCATTTTGATAAAATAAACTTTAAACGTCATCTAAACACGCGAGAAAATATAAAAAGATTTCTAAAGGATAGATTTAAATCTTCAAAAGAACAATGAGTAGTGAAGTATAAAAAAATCAAAAAATTCTATTCAAGAAATTATCAAATTATTTCTTTCAATTCTCATTGAATTCCTCTCAATTATGTGTCTGAATTATATTCACTGTGTAGTTTAATGTTTATGAAAATTCTATTTAACGTTAATAAAAATATTTAAGAATATATCAGTTTGAAATATTCTGAATATAGTCTTATGATTTTGGATGTTTTTATTTGATAGCTAAAGAATGCTCTTTATCATCTTAAAAAAATTATCTATAGATTAACTAAGATTAATACATTTGGAATTTAATTATAATTTTCAATCTTAAATGTCAAAAGATATCCTGAAATCAAAAATAATTCTCAAGCTAAATTAATGTAATTATATCATATTCTTACAATTCAATATTGTATTATGCTTTCATACGTACACGGTCAATATTCTCTTCACTATCAACATTTACGAGTTTTAAAATGTTAATTTTTATCCATGTAAAAACTTTTCCTGAAATAAATATAATCTTAATAAGTTTAAGAGTATATTTCATGGCATGAAAATTCAAATCAATATTTCTCGTGTTTTTTCCTCTATAATATTTTTGGAAAGCTGTTTGATAATTTTAATGTTTTCTTCATGGGTGTTTGTAAAAGTAAAAAGAGATTTTTAGTATTTTGACACATCTAACGTTCTTTCAAGTGTATTTTGATGTTTTGGGAAACTATGACAGTTTAATATAATTTAAAATAAATAAATATTTTATATGTTAAAATTCTGGCAGACTTTTATATATTTATTTCACAATTCTAGCAAAGATTAAGTTAATTTTAAAAGTGTTTTTTTAATCTTTAAATTAAATTTTTTGTGAATGTAGGCTCTAAATTAATATTAATTCAAATTAAATATTTATAATATACTTTTTCATAAGTTCAAAAAAATAAATCTGTAAATATTTCTATGACACTGTGTAACACGAATTTTCTTTTTAATTTCAATCTCAGAATTTTTATTGATAAAATTTAAGAAATTATAAAACTGAAAAAATACTTTTGATTTTTACATTTTAATCATTCAAAAAATCTTTTTAATGCAAAGTGACTACTTTTGAACATATTTAACAAAATTTCGCTTGGTATGAAAAACACTTTAAATCTGATTTATTTTTAAATGAGTTAGAAAAGACCCAATATAAGAAACTAGTTTTCAATTTATAAAAATCAAAGATTATGAAGTAGTTTTCAAGAAGCTGAAAAATATACTATCTTATTTAATTTTAATAACTTGCACACAGATTTATTTTTTGATCTCATATTATATTTATTAAATATTCAACTATATCGAATTAAATCAAATTTTATCAAAAAATTAGTTTTATTTCGTGAAATTGTTCAACCTGTATATTATATAAATTAAAAAAAAAATTCTTAACTTTGTTAGTTTTTACGAAGCAGTAATTTAATAGATATGTTGGATCTTAGTCATTTTAAGATTTGATCTTTGCTGTTTTGTTACGAATAAATAAATAAAATGTGTTAAATATAAATTAAGGTGAAATTATTTATTTTTTAAATAGCAAAATAATCATAAATAATTTGTGTGAAGGAATTCGCTACTTTGTATATAAAATTGGATTAAATTAAAATCTCGTAATTTAAATATAAAATGACAACAAAAAATTATTCAATTATTGTTAATTTTTAAATAAAAAACGAAAATAAATCTTTCACGAACACAGAATAAGCTCAAAAATAAGACCAAATATGAAAAAGATATGAAATTTTATTGTCGTGAAGATGATAAAATAAATACTTTGATATAATAAATATAATTAACCACACCAGCTTAATACAATAACTCGAAAGGATATATCGAGAGCATTACATTGAGAATCACATGGTGGCCTTTTATAAGGTGAATCTAATTTGTGATGATATCATACTGTTAAGTCTTATAATTTATGAATCGATATAATATCTGACAAAAAGTTATATAATGATGGTAAGTTGATTCTTATTAAAGATTAACAGAATGAAAATTCATCGACATTAAGTCTAACAACTCGATGACCAGAAACAATACTAAAAAAACTAAAACAAGAAAAATGCCATTTTGAAAATTCTTCTTTGAAAAAATTTACAAACCGATAGTTTATACACACTCATCTACATTTATGAATTAATTTGATCTATTTGAAAGGAAAAATAAAAAAAGTGAATTTTTTTCATAACAGCATTTTGTAAAAATCTTAAATATTCATTCTTGAAAAAAGTAAATGTATTTTTCTACGATTTAAGATTTATAATTTTTTTGATAATGTCTGAGATAATGTAGTTTACATGATAAAAATATTTTGAAGTTTTGTTTGAAATGTGTGACAAATTATTTAAATTTTATAAAATTAATGGAATTTCAATTTATTTTTCAATTAAATTCGACAAATATGAAAAAATAATCTTTTTAGTAATCAGTTTATTTTAGTATGCAATTTTTTTCAAATGAACATTTTATCATTAAAAAGTTTATTTAAAGAATTTCTTTCGATAAATTTAATTTTTCGCTGATTTGTAACAAATCATATAGTTCATACTATTTACTCTAGATATTCTGAATATATTTACACTATCTGGCTTAATCAAAAATATTTATATTTATTTTATATATTTGATTCTTTTATATAAAATATCATAGTTAAATAAATAAAGTGAATTTTTGTTGCTTTATTTATCATTCAACAAAATTATCGTTGAAAATATTGAATTAAACCTATTAATATCACCATAATATAAAAAACCAAAAATTAAAATTTTAATTGTTGATTAATCTATTGTAAATTAAAAAATCATCTTTTTGAGCACTTTAAATATTTTTGAACTGTATTATATTCATTAAAATGTAAAATAGTCTCATGATTAATTATAAATTATTGGTTTGAATATTTTTAATAAAGAAACTGGATGAATTTATTTTATTTTTTCCAAATTCATGGTTTTTCAAGAATGATGAATTAAATGAGATTAACTAGTGTTTAACAGAAATACTAATCATATTTTAAAAATTTTAAGCACATATTTTTACTTACATTAAATGATGAAGCATTAAAAAGTTATTTCTGGAGGAAATTTAATTTTAAAAATCAAAAATTTGTATTTAGTCATTACAACGAATGAATGAAAATAGAGAACCGTAATAACTAAAACTCACAGAACAGCTGCAGTAAGAAGAATGATTCTTCTGAAATTTACTTTCCTATTTTTTTAATTTGCAAAGATAATCGGAAGATAAAGATTTAACCATTCAGGGCTGACAATCGGTTTCTCGAAATATTTTTTTGAGAAAGTTAAATTACACAGCTCTGTTTAATGTCTATGCTTTCAATAACTTTGTTGAAGTCACAAATACATCGACAGCTGAAAAAATGGAGTTATCATGATAAAGGCTCAAGAAAATCGCGAACAATCGACTTCATAAAATATTATAAAAGGAATATATTTGCCTAGAAAATACTTAAATACAGAGTTCGTGTAGTTTTTAGGTAAAATATTAATAAACGTCCTACCTCTTTAAATTATGGAAATTTGCCATATGGTAAAACTTCTATAATTTATCAGTCTAAAGCAAGAGGATAAATATTTATATGTGTATAATTATTTCAACAAAAGAGAATAGACAAAATATTTTTTAGAAAGCTTTTATAAAGTATAATGTTTTTATATTTTAAAAAATGTAAAGAAACAATACATGTTTGAAAATACCCAATTCGTTGTAACGGAAAATGCTAGTTTTCACAATTGATATTTTTTGTAATTTTTTCGAGAAAAGGTGTTGTATCTGTTTATAAAACTCAATACTCTAATGATATGAACCTTAAATAAGAATAGGCTTTTTTGTCAATTAAATGTATTTATTTAAATCGAGAATTATAAATTACAGATTTGGTGCAAAATAATAACTAGTTGATAGGTAGACTCAGAAATGAAATTTTACTTGAATACTTTGAGAGTATTTGGGAAGGAATTAGGAACGTAAAATATCTTTAAATTGGATAACTCTAGCTTCATTTTATTTTAAATGAGTAAAACAAATATTTTTCCTTTTTTCATTTTTTTAATTATCTCAAATGTCGAAATAGAGTTCTTCATTTATGGGATTTTGTTGTTAATTTATAATACTCATATTCATCTTTTAGAATCCTCGCTGGGTACTAAATTGATTGTTAAAGTATTATTAAAAGTAAAACAAATATATTTCAACATTAAATTTAAAATTATCCTTTTTAAGATATTTTTAGCATCTTAAATCAATTAACGAAATATTACTGTTTTCTAAAACACATATAACTGAAAGTATGTTTTAAACATTTATTTTTTTCAATCGTCAAAATATTATCTAATTATGTCCCAACACTAAAACTTCTCCAAGACAATATTATATTCAGCAGGTATATATGGACATTTTTATGGTTTTAAATATCATTTTCATGAAGTAACACACCCTTATATAAATTACAAAATTTCTTGATTTTAGTTCACGTTTATCTTCTAAAAATATTGATTTTTTAAATTTAAATGTGATATTTTTTGAGATAAAAATAAAAATATTAAAATTTGATAATATTTACTTCAAACCAAAAAAATATAGGATAAATGAGCAATTTTTTTCAATGTATATATCTCACTAAATACTTAAAAGAGAAATTAATTAAACTTAAATTTAATGATAATGAAATATAATAACCTCAATAAATCAATTAAATTAATAGAAATATGAATTTACTATTATTTAATCAGTTTTTTGATGATAATAAAAATAATATGTGTTTTTAAGACAACTTATTAAGTAAAAAGTAAAATTTTATATCATATGATGAATCCATAAAAGACAATGCTTGAGAGCTGAATATAATAATTGTCAAAAATCTAATAAAATGTAAAAAAAGCTATTTTAAATTAAATTATTATTATAGGAAATCATAATATATTTGAAATATTTCACAATATCATCGAAAGGAATACTAAAAAAATTCTAATGGTTAAAATTAAATTATTAAATCAGAGAAATAAACCTTTATAAATAAAAAAACGCAAGCTTTTATGCGAAAAAATGGTTAATTTTTATTCTTTAATTAAAGGATAATATTAGATCCTTATTTCAAATATAATCGATTTCCTTATTACTTTTTTAAGTGATATGATATTATCAAGTAAGAAAAAAAACAATTCGTCACTATTCATTTTATATAAGTTCTCATAAATCATGATAATATTTTTCAAAAACGAATATGTATGCAGACGTTTGTAAAAACAGACAAGATTCGCCAAGGAGACGCTAGATATATGCATTTTCATGTAAAAACTTAAAACAAATAAAATTCAAGGTTTAAATACTTCATAGTGCTTCAAATTCTGTACCATTTTAAATAATTTTATTTTAAAATGATAAAAAAAAGATTAAATGTAAGATCAAAACTGAAAGAGAACAATGAACACAAGGGACAAAACATAAGTTTGAGATAAAAAATTCGATGCCTTAAAACCTATTCAACATGCAGAAGATCGAAATCTTTATTTTTTACAGTGTAAAATAGATTTTCCTACATTGTGCTCTCATTGATGAAAATTATAACTTCATCAAAAAATAAATTTTGGTTATACTATGAAAATTCAACCATTAATGCATATCGCATTTTTATAAACAGAGATTTTTGGTGTTATGTTACCATCCTTGAATTTTTTTTGTGATTCCATATATTTTTATTGATTATTAAAACACTAGTCTTCTTAAAAACAAAATTAATATCAACCAAATATAATAAATTACCTTCATGATGAGATCACATATTAATATTTTACATTATATAAACTTGTAATGATTAACAGTTGTATGATAAAATTATGATTCTCTTTCAAAGGATATACTAAGAAACGTCTCATGAAAATTAATATGAAATAATCAAAATCTGATACCGTGCAAATTATTTAATATCCGAAAAAGAATTAAGCTCGAATGCATCAGGGTTATATTTAAACCTTTTAAAGTAATGGTTATTTTTACTTTTAAAAGCTTGAATTATGTGAATCAGAAACTGTTCACAAGACATAAAATACTGAAAATATGAAGGAAAATTATTTATTACAAGAAAAAAACATATAAACTATCAAGGTATGGTTATTTTCGTAAATTACATAATTATTTTAGAGTTAAAGAGAACTTTGAAACACAATATTTGCCAATGTGCATGTCTGTGTAATAATATGAGGATTGTCTCTGATTATTTCAAAGAAAAATTCGTGACTCCAGTTGGAAATAATAACCTCATTTGCCACATAAAGATATTTATGTTTATTTTAACAGATAAATGATCAAATTTATGGCGTTCCCAATTTAAATTTTTTGTGGTGTTTAAGAAATCTTTAGATGAATAAATTTTTTGAGTTTCTCATTTTTTAGAAAGGATTTTTCCTACAGTAGAAAATAAAGACTGCATTGCATTCCAGATAGGTAAAAATTTAAAATACTTTTTATTCACCACTTTATTATAAAACTGATGATTAGTTTCGCACTGTCTTATTCTATTTACTATAAAACGATGAATCTCCTCATATGAAGTTTCATGATCTAAACGAGATTATCAATAAAGGAAATAATAATGAGTCCAAGATACATGGCGGTAAAAACGCACTATAACCACTATCCTAGTCATTAGATTTTCTTAAAAATATGCTTGATCTAAATTAAAATTTTCATCAAATACTCAATACTTATCATGAGACCCGAGGCATATCTTACAGTTAAAATAGAATTGGCTTATCTAGCACTCTTTAATCAGGTTCATGACTTGTTTCATTGTAGTAATTTGATTTAATGTTAAAAAACGATGAAAAAATTTATACATCTTGCATATAAACCTTTTTCAAACGTCAAAGTTATCTTTAAGAAATTGTAATCTGATGTGAAAAATAGCAGTCTCTAACTGTTTTATTAATTTTGAATAAATTTGTACATAAATTTACATGGAGATTATTTTGAAGCTTTAAAATAGGCAGTTTACGAATTCCTATTTATTAAATTCTTTTTGAAAGGAAAATATGAATGATAGCAAAAGAAAATTGTATTTATTAGTGGTATAAAATTTGATAAAATATATTCTATATTATGTTATAAAGTGAATATATGACATTAAAACCCTTCATCTAATAATGGAAAATTTGCTTGATAATACCCTAGTTTTGTTCAATTATAACACAAAATTTATGTATGATTTAATTTTTACAAATAAAAAAATGTTTAATTGGTTAATATAACAACATATAACTATTTTATCGTTAATGTTGTAAAAAGTATATCGATATGTGTGCTATTTTAGTCAGATCGAGGCAATGAATTGAATTTTATTGATATTTAAAATGAATCATTGACATATCTGAGACAAAAACATATTGATACTTTTTAATCGTAAAATCGCGTGTAAGTGTTATTATGAATAATTTTTATAATTTATAATGTTCAGATGTTAAAATCCAAAATAACATAATTTTTTGAACAGATTTTCAAAATCAATTAGACAAATATTAAATTTCAAATTTTTTATCTTTAAGGTAATATCATTGCGGATCGTATAGAATTAAAATTAAAAAAGTTCTTCATTGAAAGAAAGTACTTTTTCAATGATAACCAAAATTTAAGACAAAAATCTTCGCCACATATTACGATTAATCAAAATATTGAACAATTTAAATGATTTAACCAAAATGAACTTTAAAAAGTAATATGATATAAAAATATTTAGAATTTTTTATTTATGAGGATAATTTTTGCTTTAACGATTACTTAAATGTAAATAAATATAAAAATATGAATAAAATATTCTTCGATATTAACATTTTGAAAAAGCTCAATTTTTCAATATCAAATTTATTTATTATTCTGTTGAACTATATGTGAATTTATAATTGTTAATCCGTTACGATTTAAAAATTATTGGGAAAAGTTTATTCCATGATTCTTATATCATGCTCAAAAAAATTCCTTCATTAATATATATTTAAAAAAATATAGCATAAATAATCTTTGTAAATGAATAGTATGAATAAAAAAAACCTATCTATGAAATATCAACATTTTTGAAACCTAATATGTAAATATTTGTTTAAGCTGTTTCATTATTTGATAATATTGGAATCTGTTTGAATATAATTTATTTATATTGTTATTCAAATGAATAACATGTAAAAATAGGTTAGATATTTTTATCTTTATTATTAAGATTAAAAGATTTTTTATAACTTTAAAATATTTATAAGATAGCGATTAGTTTGTGTTGTTTTTGTATCTTTTCCCTTCTTTCAGAACACACCAAATCTTTCTTTTTACTTACATATCTATTTATGCTATTCTAAAAAAATAATAAATAAATCATTCTCGTGTTATGTGCAGTCGATAAGTAGATTTGAAAATTCAATCACTTTTAAACATTTTTGGCATTCATGAAAACCTAAATTAAACATTTTTTTAAACCTAGATAATAAATAACTCAACTCGTGAACCTATGTTGATAATGTTAACCAGAATATAAATCACACAATTTGTAAATTTATGCTTCTCTTCAAAAGTAAAATGTATTTCGTTTTTGAACGTCACCATTAGTCAGACATACTGACATTTGAATATAAACTTGATTATTTACATCTAGCATATCTTTCTTTTCATATCTCTACGGTGGGCGTTATTTATCCTTTTTCAAAAATTAAAAAATCCATTCATTCCTGATTTAAAATTTACACTGATTCTGACCTTTTGATGATCTTTTAGTTTTTTATTAAGAATTAAATACTCCTTTTGTCTACTTAGAAATAATTACGCCTTTCATTTCTAAAATTTTCTAATATATTTCGATATCTTCAGGTGAATTGCTGGACAGGCTTCTGTTCATACTTCTAGCTCTCTTCTCAGGAAACGATAGAGTTTTTATGCTTTTATTTTGTTATCGACTTCTGTGGATGTGAAGATGACACTTTGGTATGATTGTCAAAACGATACTACTCTTGTCAATTCATCACATTTCACAGATATTTTTACTCGAACGATTTTGAAGAGTTTGTTTCGATTTTCAAATTTGATGAATAGACTAAGAACTATCAGAAATCTTCATCCTCGCATTCACAGACATGTGAGAGTTTTTAGATTGAGGCAGCTTCAGATTTTGTTCAATGTTGTCATTGATTGGATCAGAGCTTGTTTCAATACCTCTTGGTTTTTCAATGGATAATATAAAGCCAGAATTACTTTATAATTTTTAATAACCAACAACTTTAACTTTGTTACTATTCCTTTTAATATGAACTTTTGTAGTTCATACTCCACGCCTTGCAATTTTATGCCTAGATGAGAAGGTAGATAAATATTTGGAAGTATAGGAAATTTTATCTGTTCGTCCCGAATAGATTTTAAATTTATCTTAAATCACAAATGAATAGATTCCTGCTAAATCATATTATCTATGCTTATTTTTTGTGAATGAATTTGGATAGATTTATAAACAATTGCCATTAATACATTTGAATGATGACCCAAATATTGAGATTGACTAACCATTCACCAGTACTTGTTTTTTGACCATCGAGATTACTGTGTTTGGGATTTTTGGCTCATATTGAATCAATTCATTTCTATCATTAGTGTTTTGATGTGTTCTTCATCTGAAGTTGACCATTTCTTTGAAACCAAAAGTTCTTTTTCTACCCATAAAAGATTGAATTTTTGATAGGGCGCCATTACCAGTAATTTTATTGAGATCATTAATGATTTAACTTCAAATCAATTTTAAGACAATTTTAGATTGAGTTAACTTGATATAATTGAAGGAACCATATTTAATACATACACATGATAAAAAGTATGATTATTTTTTTCCATAATTAACAAAAATTTTAACATAGTAGATAAAGATAGTATAATACTTCATTCACAAAAATTAATGCTCTTCTAGCTTTAACTATTTAGCGGTTTGTTCGAAAGTGTTAAAATCAAAAAAAAATGAATCTATCTTTGATTTATTTAAAAATTTTCTTTGATATCACTAAAATTTAATATCTTGAATATGCTATTTTAAGATATCACACTTTAGATACATTCGCGGACTAAGTCACGAAAAAGCAGATCTACTCATTGATTCATTTAACTTATTCGCCATACTCTTGCATGATTTTGCCAGACCAATGTTGATTGTTGAAACATTTTTGAATTATTTCTCCTGTATAATTTAAGTTTAACTCGTTTTTCTTATTTTTTTTTCAAATATCTGTTGCGAGTCTAGCTTCGTAAAGGTTAGGGGACGGTAACACAATATTTATATTTACTATTCTTTTCATCGTGTTATACTGTAATCTTCATAGTGCTCTTATTTTTATAACTAGCTACAATTAATGCATGACTATTGTAAAACACCTTGACTAATTGAGCCTCCTTAGCATAGGTTTTTAATTACACTGATTCGACTTCATATATTAATCTAATTCGTAATATTTAGAGATTATGATTCGTTGGTATGAAGTTCACCGCTGAACTATAAGATGTATTTTATAAAGTTAAAAAGTCAAAAAACAGTTTATATTAAAGATAGCTTGAAAAAATAGAAATGCAGATTATCTTTATTTTTTTATAATTCACCATATAATTGAAAATTAAATTGTTTTCGCCATTTTTAATGTTGGCGATTTTCGAAAATGTAAAGTTTCGAGATTTAAATCGAATATCTCGCGGTTATTTTTTCCTGTCTTATGATAATAAACTGTTTTTAATGATGAGACCATTGATTTTTGGTTATTTGTAGCATTTAATTCTTTCGCTTGTCTTAATCTAAATTTTTTAACATAATATATCGTGTAAATTAATAAATAGCTATTATAAAATATCAGAGTAAAACTTATTTATATGTTTAATTTTATATATCATCAATTGTTAACGAGTGCTGATAAATATGTGCACTAATACCACAGATAACGATTTTGTTGAAATTCATAATTTTTCAAGGCGCACGCTCATTGATGAAAATTGAAAAATAAGCGAATGGCTTTTGGTGTTTTCATAAAGCGTCAGGATATAAAATATTTTTTCTATTTTTAACGATTTTAAAATTTTAACCATATAATATAATAATTTAAATACATTTTACATTTATTCATGTCTTTGCTATAAGCAAAAATGGCTCTCTTTATTGTGTTAATAGTTTTTTTAACCATTACATTCGTGTTAATGATGTATATAGATATCCAAATATTTTTTTACGATTCTATAATTAACGATTTGATTACATCAGAAATTAATTTTAAAATCTACTCAGATATTTTATCTCAGTATTAGATAACATATCTCATTAGAATTTTAAGAACTTTGTTAATCTAACATTTAAATCATGGAAAAGATTGCATATACAATAACATAATGAACGAGGGTATGCTATAAAGTAGTTCTAATCGGCATATTTATAAACAAAGATAGATTTGACAATAAATTTCCATAAATATTTATTTTATGAATTTTCTATTCATTATCATACTTTGTTTATAATTAAAACATTTATATTCTTAAATAAAAATTACCTTTAGACTTGCGCGTTACTTCCGAAAAGTAAAATACCAAGACGATATAGCCAATTTATATTTTATGATCAAAAGTTCAAAAAAAAACTGCAGAAGAATCTTAATTTTGAAAGACTGGAGATATACGGGCCTGTAATTTGGCAAGTGAGAAATTCAGTAATTATACAAAAATAATTAAAGAATAATTGTGTTATTTACTTTCATCTCTCATCATTATATACAATTTTAATGAATGATCAAAAAATTTTAACGATTAAATTTGTACCTCTAAATATTCTAGTTTAATAAACGGTATGAAGATGTATATTTCAGCTTTGATGACATTATCAAATCTCTAATATTGAAATGTTAGGCTTTTTGCGCATTTCCAGATTTTTTATATCACTTGATGGACAAAATTTTTTGAAAGATGTTAATTAAAACTTTTTTGAAGATACAACCATATTATAAAGTCGTCCATTATATTCATAACACATACAAGGTTTACTGCATTTCTTTATATACATTTTCTTCTTTAAAAACCAAATAAAGACAAAATGTAAGTCGTTATATCTAATTCGATGGAGAACATCATTGAATTATAATTGTCAATTGTGTTTTCAATTTGAATAATTATTTTAGACTATAATATAATACCAGTTGTTAAATTATATGCATAACAATATATTATAGCTTAAAAAATACAACTGTCATCTTGAAAAATATTTGTTTTCAGCTTATTTAGCGTATACAAATATAATTTAAAATAAGTTTAGAGGTAGTGCTCAGTATCACCCCACATTTCCAGATATTATACTCAATTTTTATGCACTTACTTGGCCAATTAACTCCCACGGGTCAAACTTTTATCAATTTTTCGGAAATCCTAGCGACTGCTTGTCTCGACATCAGTAATTGTTAGTCCGTAAATCTACACCAAACCTTCTCATACCAATCTTAACAAAAGAAATGCTAAATCCACTGTAGTTAAATTTTGATTGTCTCCTTCATAAGAGTTTTGAAAATTCTACTACGTCGAAAGAAATAGGCATTTTGTGTTTCCTATTTTTAAACCTAGAAGAGTGAATTTTTCATTTTCATGGTTACACATCACGCTTGGCAATATAAATCCTAACTATTCACAATGTTTTTTCATTGATACCTTGTGGCATGCATATTAGGCTGACGATTTATCAAACTCTCTAGCATGGTAAATGTCGACTCGTCCAAAAGTTTAGTCGATCAAGTAACAATCTCTTTTAATGGTTAACCTAAACTCCATTTGTACCAGAAGTTACTCTTAAATATAATTTTCTAGTTTTTAACCTTGAAGGCTCATATTAATTTTCGTTAGAAAAGTTCTAAATCCAGTTAAATTTAGAGCGGTAGGCCGTGGTGTAGTGAAACTTAATTCTACAAAGTTTTGCAATCGTCTGTCACAATTATGAAGTGAATTAGGTTGCTCTATCTTATGAAATATCCCTTGATAGTCAAAAATAGGGTATAAAAACAGATATTAATGCTATCGAGTATGTCATGGCTGATATGTATTTTTAAGGAAATAATTCTGGCTACCGAGTAAAAAAATCTTTATTTGTCTCTCTATGATTGTATATTATCAAAATCGTCTATGATTTAACTTTATCGATACGTTAAAACGTATTTGGAAAGAATAATAATCTTTAAATTAATTTTTGTTTGTGTGTCTTCGATGATTAAGAGATGATTCATGATTTAATCTGTTAAATTGCCGGTTTTCTAGATCTGCCTTAAAGAATTGTTTTAAACAATTTTTTTGGAAGTCTATATCGATAGATGAGATATAGAAGGAATAATTCAGAATATTTTTTCATGCCATTCAAGTGAGAAAATGTTTTAACTTTTTGTTTAGATATCCTAATTAAAAAAATAATTTCTGATATCGATTAAGTTAAAAACTTAAAACAGTTAGATTTTTTAAAAAAACGGAAACATCATTCTGAGATTATGACTTTTTCTTCGTGGAATTTTAAATTCCTTATAAGAGAAAATTCATAATAAACGAGTGTTGTATTTATTATCAACTTGCTATCATATTGATTCTAGAAATATGTATGATAAAAGTTGTAAATTCTGAGATTTCGGAAAGATCTAACCTCTTTATCAAAGGATAGACAAGATATTTTGGGAGTTAAGGTGAAAATTTCCTTCCTTCTAAGTGGTGTTTATAGTGACCGATATAAAAATTTAATACCACAGTTTTTGGCTTTAAAAGCAGATCTGGTTATTTAAAATGATTTATTTCTTGAATATATTAAACATAATGCTACTTTGCCTCATTTATTCATATTCTAGAACTTATCCTAATCTGGGTCACTGATGTATATTTTTCAAGAGTAGAAGATGGCCTGTTAATAGATATGAAAATTTAGTTTTTTATGTAATTTCCTTGGCGTAATCCAATGTCATTATCAAAGATTTTGTCCACGCTAAAGTCTTTCCTTCATTTACAAAAACTAAATAAGAGTGTCTAATCATTCTTAAAAAATTAGTGTGAAATAGATAGTTTAAATTAATCATCTCACTAAATTCTTGCTTCCCTTTGATTTTACGGAGTTTTTGATTCATACAACATTCTAATTAACATCTAAATGAATACTACCCAATAAGGAGACATCTGGAAACTGAGAATATCAATCATAAACTTGCCATGTATGTTTTTTTCATCAACTACTATGCCTTGATCGGTGAGAGAATAAAAGGTATGCTTTTTTTTAGAAAATCATCTGATAATTCTCAAACTGGCTCAAAATTAGTTTTCATTATTATAAATTTATGTCAATTAAATTTTCCTAAAATTAGAATACATGATAGTTTAGAATGTTTGTTTCAACATTTTGAGTCCGATCAGCATGCCCAGAAAGTTATAAAGCCAATAAAACGTGATGTCTGTTTTTTGGAATATTCTCTTTTAATAGTGGTATACCTGAACAATTTCTTTTTTTTTAATTTTGAAACAAGATAGAATTGGTATAAAATATCAAATGTTTTGTTTTGGGTTATGATCAGACAGAGTTAGTAAACTTTATCTACATATAATAATCTCTCGACACCATTGGAAGGGGAGATGCCAATAGGTATTTAAATCTTCTGACAACACAAAGCTATTCCATCTTACTTAGCATAAGCATCGCAATGCTTAGCTTTTATAGTGCAGTAACATCGTGCTTTGGCATGTATGGGGGACCGTTTGGGATAAAATGTGTTATTCCACGCTCAAAAGTCTCTGATGAATAAAATTTGCGTTGGATATTCTGAAACTGAAAGAAAATTAAATTAAAAAAATCCTTGGCATTAGATATTCTCCAAAAGTTAGTTATGGTGGAAGATATATTAGAATTCGATATAAATGCTGATGATTCGGTGTTCCTAATTTATTCTTTGAAATTGACCTTCGAATTTTTTTCGATATTAAAATAAGTGCCAATAAAAATTTGAGTTCCCTCTACGACCACTATAACTTGGTTTTACTTTTCCCAAAATTATTTTATTAAATGGTAAGACAACTGAATGTAAAATTCAGTTATATATTAAAAGTTGAAAGTAATATTTGAGTTTATACATGTCTTTAGCCGCTTTTCTCATTAAACATGCTAATTTTTGAACTAGTGCTTACTTAAAAACTTTTTTCATAAAATATGGCAAATCTAAAATTTTAATTTTTCTTCGTTGTATCAATTTAGATAGTTTTACATCGGTTCAAAAGTAGCTACATATATGAGCTTTTGTTTCACACATTTATGGTTGAAAGAAATTATATCATCTGGCTCGTTTGATACCCATGTTTAAAGAATTCTCTCAAGCTGTTCCTAGCATGCCATTATAATAGATGTAAGATTTTGTTTACCAAATTGTATTTACTCGTTTATCAAATGCATCGAAATTTCTGAGACCCTAATTCATGAGTTTAATTCTTTTACAGTCAGTCAACATTCGTAGAAAAACCTCTTTTGAATGCCATGAACTACATATGCTCAATTTTCAAAATTAAAAACGTCGGAATTTAATTTTAATGGCCGAACATCGTCATAGTTTGTCATATCCAGAATTTTCGTAGCGTGATGGCTTCTTATATTTACCGACAACATAAAGAAAATAAAGCTTATGAATAACTCCGTAATCAACTTCCTATGTGTCAGAAATATAATATTTTAAGCAGGTGGCTGTTATTTAGTCTTAGGATATAACACACTATTTCTTATTGGAGTATGAATATATTCGTCGGATACCAAATTGAGCATCTATCTAGATCATCCGAACTTTTTATCTGAGGTTTAGAGAGTAGGCAGATTGGACTGGGTTTGAATCTGTTAGTATATCCTGATTATTTATCCTGTCCCATTGAAGCAGGTTAAAATGGTTTCATTAAATTTAGTATTACCACGCTTAAACTAATTCGTCAAAATTTTTAAGTTTTAGTTCGTCTCTGATGAACAAAGAAGAATTTGATTTTTTGATTTTAACTTGAATTTGTGACAAACAGTTAGAGGTAAACAATCTTTCAAAATCTGAAGAAAAACGACATGAGCGCAGTTGTATCCAATTAAGTAAATGATAAAGATGTATATCAGATCATAGAGAAAGAGGATAATTAAGAATAACTTTGAATTCTAAGCTATTACTACCAGGTAATGACATCAGAAGTATATAGCTTAAGACTAGAGTTCTATAAATAATTAAATTTGAAAAATCTATTTTTAAAGAATTTTCTTTCAAGTTCAGATTCATGATTATCAATTCATATTATCAAAATATTATTCATTTAACTTAATTATTGAACAGAAAAATGTTTCGATATTCGTATCGTCAGACAAAAAGTTTTAAAAATCTACTTAAAATAGTTAAATTACTATATTATTTTTATTCAGCCAAAGGGGACAAATTTTCATCAATAAACCATGCCCGTTAAAATCACAACAAATTAAGATTCTCATCTTGAATAATTCTCATTATTCTCTCTTATATTTTAATAAGAATATTCTAAAATTAGTGTCTTTATCTTTTACTCTTCTTTGTCACAAATTTAAGACTAATATTCATTAATTGATAAATTAATATAAATTTTGATAAGAAAAGTAATGCCTCGTGATTTGATAGGGTATAAACAACTCATTCATGGTGTGAAAACTTTTAATTACTCATTATTCTTAATAAATCCTTTGGCGAATCTTCCTTTTTAATGGAACTTTAGATTAAAACTATCAGCTCTAAATTAAAAAGGTATTCAATTTTATTGGATATTTAACATGGAGTGTTATAATTATGCCTTACATTTATTTTTTCAATTATTTTGTGTCTTAAGGTTTAACATAATTACATGATTTGATTATTTTTGATATCTATGTTTATCAACTCTTCAGTCAATGGTAGATATATAATAACATAATTTGATCATAGAAATAAGTATTTTCATCGTGATTTAAAATTATTTGTTCTCCAATCTATCACATCTAAGACATTATTATTTTCAATTTACATAATCAGATTAAATTTAATCAGAAATTTTAAAAGTTAAATTATTTTTTGTTTAAGATTTGTTAGAAAAAACTGTTTGATCTTGAGTTAATTTTTTTTGTTGCAAAATTTTTCTTGGGATTAATCAAGATATTTATTTGCCAATCCACTGGAAAAAAAGTATTTACGACTACGTCTAAAAGATGAAGATATTCTTGCCTACCATGCTCTGTTCTTCATGTTCAGCTATAAGATTTATCACACATCTATATCAATATATTTTTACAATTACTGAATCAGATTTCATCAATTTTGATTTTACTTAAGGTATATTTTTCTATCTTTAATTCATAATTTATGAATTTGATATAGTTTTAATATTCATGATCAATAAATATTTTTTAATGTTTTTATTAAATATTATGAACTTTTAATCAAATACATCCATGTATTTATCATAAATCATTCATTGATTTCAATTAAATGTTTAATGATATCTTATTTCATAGGTTTCCTTCTGAATCCTATGCATATTTTATTCAAAGTTTAAAGATTTTATACTCATGCTCATGGATTCCTATAGCTAACTTTATAAGATTATTGATAATTTTTGCATATTTTTGATACATTTTAGCTTTCTGAAAAAATAAATTCACAAAAACAAAATAACATATTTTTACGTATTTAGTTATTTAAATTTTACAAATATTTATTTCAATCTGTTTAATTCATTTATACAAATATTTTTAATATTCAATCTGATATATTTGTTTTGAAGTCGAATTACTTGACATAATAATTTTTCAAAATCATGCATATAAAACTGATAACCAAATAATTTATTTGTTTCTGAATTTTATCATCGTGCCTTTTTTGATAGCTTAAAAAATTTAATTTTTGTAAAATCATATTTTGTCATTTATAAAAGTTTTATTGATAAATATTAAATAATATTTTACTCTTAAAGATAAATGAAACTTTTTGGATCCATAGTATCCGAAACATCCTATTTGAAATTAAAAACATTCTCCTTGATAAAAATCTAAAATGTTCGAAAACGAGAATTTTTGAATGTAAATTTTGTTTATATTATAATTTTTATCGAATGGTTTTCATTCACAGGAGAATAGTAAAATTCTCGTCTTGTCATATTTTTTGAATTTTAATACACGTGATGGTTCTCTATATTTTTTTGCAATTTATAAAGTTATGAAGTCTTTCAAGAATACCCGTATGCTGTTTCAAACAAATTGAAATTATAATAATTTTTGGCATCCATAAGAATTTTTTTATTTTAATTTCCCTATATATTTAATGTTAAGAGAATATTTATTCGCTTTTTGAATCTCAAATAAAATTACATATTTATTTAAATTATAATTAAAAATATTTGTCAAGAAAGGAATAAATATTCGAAAAAAAATTTTTTCATTTTAAAAATAAATATGTACATGTTTTATCGACATATCTCATAAAATAATTTCAAAAACAATTGTTTCAAGAATATATAAAAAGAATTATTTTATAAATCGTATTTTTATAAAAAATAAATACGGGAAAATGCATCTGGGATATTCTTATCGTATCTGAAATAGCATAAATATCTAAAATTAAAACTTTTTTTATTTATATAGTGACTTAAGAATTAGTCTATCATATTATGTTGATCTTTAAGAAAATATTAATTGTTTTTCAAGTTAAATTATTCTTTGTTTGATCACATCTTTTCAAACTATAATCTAAAAACGAAATAAATTTTACTGTTTAATTAATTTAATATTTTTAATTATTTTCATTGCTTAAATGTGCTAAAATTTTTTATTACCACAAACGGCAGAGATATTTGAAGAATAATTTTGATATTCTTAACTTTTCAGTTTTAAATTTATTTGCTTAATTCCTCAAACTATATTAGTTTTGATTCTTAGGAAGAGAGTATAAAGGAATCTCCAAGGCATATATTTGATATTATCCAGAATGACAAAAAACAAATTGGTTTCTTGAGAATATAAATCTGATTTTTTATATCATTAAATATTTTGATGAAAATAAATCTTTTAAAAAATTAATTCAAGTTAAATGGTAATGATGTGAAAGACACGAATCCGTATTTTTTTATTTATACATTTTCCTTTTATAAACATTGGAAAATATATTTCATTTTTTCAACGTCAAATCGGTTTTATTTTTTTCTAAAAGTATTTTTTATTAAAACCTTTTAATCAATTCATCACATCACATAGATCATATAAATTTAAAAACTTTAAAAATCTATCGAATTAACAATTTAAAACAGACTTTTTAATAAAATCGTAAACTCATTAAATTGTAAGAATATCTCTGAATTTTAAAAAGCTTCAATGATAACCAAAACATAAACCAATAATTTTTTAACATATGATAGAACTAGTTATTTCTTTTAACATATTGATGGATTCAGTTGATATTTTATTCAAGATAAATTATATCTGACAATTTCGAATATCATATTTTTTATTTTTAAACACCTCCTAAAGTAACAAATGATAAGTCATTTCAAAATATTTTCAAACTTTTCGTCATAAATTAAATGTATTTAAAATTCTCCCATTTTTTATCATATATCTTTTTTGGAATTTTTTTATACCATGAAACAATAAATCTATGAACAGAGTTGATAGCAAAAATAAATTACAATTAAAAACCACACTAAATTAGCATCTATCATTGCAATATAATGAATAAATTACATACTTTTATAAAATTAGATGGGTAAGAAAACTACGAGCAAAACATGATCAATTAATTTTTTCACATCTAACTTTTGAATGACAAATTATGAAATAAACTATACCAGGTCGAATCTTAATTCAATATATTTTCCAGAATCTTTTATATAAAATATATAATTTGAGGAAAAAAATATTTGTTCTTTTTCATAACTGATTCATAAAATATTTATTTTGTGGATATGTTAAGTAAATTTGTAAAAGCTAAAACAGAATTAAAACTAATGTTCAGATGATATGTATTTCCTTTCGTCGTGATTATTTTCAAACGGTAAAATTACTTTGTTATTCATTGAGAACAAAATGAACATGCTGTATTTTTGAGCGTTTTGATGATCATTTTCGATATATTCGAATCACGTATTTTTATAACATTAAAAATTTAATAATTTTTGTTTCATCTGATATTGAAATAAAAATGATCAAAAAAACAACTATTTATAAGAAAAGATATTTGATAAACTACTTTATGTACATAATAGGAAAATATAAACTGAATATATTTGTAATATGTTATATTTTCTTACGTTTGACCTTTTTGTTAAGTTAGTTTTTTTATTTTTTGAAAAGCAGAAATCAGAGTAAACTATATTTCATGTCTTCGTTGAAAATGGACGATCAAAATACATATACATAAAAAATAAACTTAATTCCAATGACAATAATGTTTTCTTCTTTATCAGTAAAAGGTTATATTTGCACATGATAGGTTATATTTTTAGTTTTTGAGTTAATTTTACCAAGGGTATTCATTTTGTAATTTTATAAAATATTTTAATGCTCGTTCTTATATTAGAACAGCTAATTTTTAAAATATATTTCAAATTAATATTTTATTGAAGGATATAAATGAGTTAGTTTCATTGATTTATTTTTGTTTAATAATTGTATTTTTCGTTCAATTACAAATTAACGTATTGCGATCTCGATTTTTGGATGGTTATATCTGAAGGATTTATCTAAGATTTTGATCATATAAATATTGAGTTTCGATGGCCGTAAATTTTATTTGGCTGCATCAAAATTTTTTGTGTCTTATTAAGTTTATACATCTAATTAAAAAACGTCATTTGTTACGTTTTATAGAAATAAGAACCATAAAACAAGAATCGATTCTTATATAAATCATAAATTAAATGCAACTACTTTTATTGTTAGTTGACTTTTGTTTTCAAAAAATTACCCTTTAAACTGTGCGTATTTTCTCAATTCGATTTCATTTTCTTTAAAATCGTGATGAACTGAAAACTAAAATTTCGTGTGGTTTTTAATGATGTTGATAATTAAAAATTTAGGCCAATATCTCTTAAAATAATTTTCATTAAAAACTTGATAATTTAACTTCGTAATTGATAGACTACGTTTAAATTCATATTATTTTAATTTTCATAATACAAACTTTTAATCGCAAATATATCGTCTGATAATTTCATCTGTTACGCTTTATAATTCAAAATTCTTTCTTTACAACTTAAATTTAGGTTTTAATGTTGTAAATTCACATGGATTATAACACGATATTACGACTTTTTAACGAAGTTATGTGTTAAAGATGCGTTGAAAAATGTAAAAAATCTCGTTCATAATGAGCATGACTGGTTTGGTAGAATCTAGAATAAAATATTTATGGAAATGATAAAATTTTAAAATTATGGTTTTTTATATCGAAAATTAACAATCTAACCTTATATAAGGAAATTTATGCTGGTATAGAATTATTTTGATCTGTTCAAGGTGTTAAGATATTAATCAGCATGTAAAATAGGCTTTGATATTTAACATTAACGATACTATGCATACATCTAATCCGAACTAAAACATCCTTTTTTTCGTTTTGAATATTAAAGATGATAGCTAGATAAATATTTCTTAGAAATTTGATGTTTACATTGATTTAAGTATTATATTCGTGTAAGTAGGTCTTTTCTCCAAAATTAAAGGTTTAAAAAGTTTCAAAATAAAATATACACCCACAAGTTGAAGAATATAGGAGGTAATTATTCAGTAAATTTTACTGGTACCTTGAGATCAAACTTATTCGAATAAAATGTGTTTATGTGTCTGATTTAAATTTTTTGCAATATTTTGTTCTGTTTTTTCAAATAATATTATATTACATACGATGGGTTTAAATTGATGTAAATCATTTTTTTCGCAGTTAAAATTTTATCTTGGTCAAATATACGAGAATAATTATTATTTTTTCGAATTAATAAGAAAAAACAATTTTTTTAATTATCACAAAATTTCAAACTTCATTTCAAAATTTATAGAAAAATAAATCGTCTCTAACACAATATAAATATATTCTCTTTGATTTATTAAAATATTTATTTTGTTTTTAATCATAATAAATCTATTCTGTGTATGTTGTTTTTCAAACCGTGTGCACATCATATTTTAACTATTTTGGAAATAAATACATCATAAATTTAATTATTTATAACAGAAAATATAGTTTCCACTTTCGAAACATCATAATATTTTATACCACCAAGTAATTGGGGTTTACATGGTATTTTTTTATAAAAGACGCTTCATATCTTTTCAAATCTAGAGTTATTACAATAAATGAATAAAAATGCTTGATTATTTATTCTTAATTAAATATCTGCTCGCTCATATGATATTATTTCGATTTTTTTCAACTTTTTTTAATATATTGAACGAGTATCAATGAATCATCGAGCCTTGATTTTTTTCATTTTCTATTTTCAAGTAAATGTATTCTATTTATTTATTATTTATAATTTTACCTAAAATTTTTCTTTCTTCGTTGACTTAAGACATGTTTATGATGTCATTTCAAAAAATAAAAAAATTAACTGATTACTCGTCGAAATAATACAGTATGAAATTTGTTATGTTAAATAATCTTTCTATATTTCTAATCTTAGAATAGTCCATAAAATAAGACAAATATATTTTGTAAATAAATCTGACATCATTAATATATAATTTTCAATGCTTAATTATTGCAATGAAAACATTTTTTTAACTTATCAAAAGAATAGAAGATAAATTTACGCTGCGTTCTAACAATAGCATGAAGAGTTTTATATCTGGAATTTATAAATTTGTTTAATATTTCAGTTTTGCAAAATAACAATTATATAATAAGACATACTGAGTGTCTTTTCCATTCATACTTCTGAACATATTGATCAATCAAATTTTCCGGATGAAGTTTTTTCACGAAATTTTTATGATTTTTAATTTGTAAAAAAATATCTCAATTAAGAGATAACTACGTGTAAATCACGTGTTCTCTTTAAAAAAATAAACTAATACAAAATCAAAAGTTATCGTATTGTTTATTTTATATGATTTTGTGACCCGTAATATTTCTAAATAACAAATTCATCAAGTCACATCACATTTGATATAAAATCACAAAAAATCCAATTTATTCACAGTTTAATTTAGCTGTGGTTATCAAATCTGATAAATAGGTATGAGATCATGTGGCAGCTAATATAAAATTCTCGCAATGACAAGAAAGGAAAAACTGCCAAATGGGCTGACAGACAGAGGGATGGCTTCAAGTGAGTCAAAGTCGCACGCCACCCGCCTATCTGAGTTTACGCCGAGAAATTGATGCCAGATTGACTTAGAGCGCATAAATGGATTTTTACGAAAGGAGTACATGTACGTTAACATTTTTCGTGAGAACATTTAATAAATTTTTCTCATTATCGCTCAAAAATAAAATCGAAAATTCTCTGACATTTTATGTTCAGTTTTACTTAACTTTATAAATATTATTGAAAACTTCAAATGTATTACTTCGCTTATATTTTTTTCCTTTGATGAGCCTAAAAGAGGAAATATAAAGTTTTTTGAGCATGTTGTACATATTATAAGATTTTTATTCTTAACTTCAATATTTTAGATCCATGAAAATATAATATTATGCATAGCTATTGTCTTTTATTTGATTTGTAATATGACAAAAATCAAGCGGATATTGTTTTGATCACCATATTTCTTAAATGGGGTTGTGGTTCATATGTTTGAATAAAATTAAGTGAGATAAAATTTTATTTCTAGTTATGCGTACTTTCAAGAAATTAATATGATCTGATAACGATTTTTAGAGTTATTATTTTATCTTATCCACATGTTTTTAATTGTGTTTACTTGTTTCATTCAAATTAATCTTTTCTAGAAATTATAAGTCAAACTTATCCAGACTTCTTCCGAAATAGTCTTTTATTCACTAGTATTCTTAAATAAAATTCTGCTTCAAAGATTTTGTAAACAAACTTATCACCCTTGTGAGCCTCTATCGTCTTCATGTAAACATTTTGTTCACAATTAAATCGATTAACGACTACTTATTTGCTTCAAACGATATAAATCAGCTTGAAAAAAATTTTAACATACGTTTGAGATTATAAAGGAAAATATTTTAATATTTCTCATCGAGCAATTAAAATTTTCAATGAAATAACTTCAACATTTTAAAAAGGAGAAGGAATAAGATAGGTGTCGAAAATTGTGTCACAAAAACAAAATCGAAAAATATCTTCAATGAAATATGTTGATATTGCATAAAATTTTATAAAAAATGGTTGTCTTATTATTGATGTTATAAATCCAAATTTGATTTATGTAAACAAAAAATAAAAGATTCCCATATGTCAATCATGGGTATTTTATACACGCATGCTCCATTTACTTCAAATCTAATTGAAAATCTCTCAAATACATTTGAAAAAAGGTAATATTATTTGATGTTTTGATCATCGCCGTCATAAAAATAAACCATATGACCGACGAAATGAATCAAAGTTCGACTTATGTATACAGCCGTATGACACAGTTAGTGTCATTTTATCGTTATTCAAATGAAAAACTATATTTATATGAGACAAAGGATATTTTTGCAAGACGTATTTTGCAAAATATTTTCGACTCTTTTTAGAATTATTATAAAACACATTTTTCGCGGTATTTGGTTTTAGAAGATTTTATATAAGCTATTTTAAATCCTTAATTTTTAATAAATATAGTGTTTAATGTTCACTGTAGAGAATTAAAAATAGTAAAATAAAATGACTAGTTGGAGACGTTTAAGTATAAAAAGAGTCAACGATTGGCATTTGTAAAAATCATATAGTTTTTCAATTATAGGATTATGCAGATGGGCATGTTAGAGAGTTTATCGAGTGAATTGAGATGGTAAGAGTTCCATATTAATTTTAATATCTGACAGAATTCGTATTTTTTAAAAACTATTGATCGAGAATCATTCAATCTTTTGGATTGGATAAGACACAAGAAGATAATATGAACATTACATTAAAATTTTCTTAGAATGGCTGTAAGAATCGTACAGAAAGAACATCTCTCAGTTATATTACTAAATGGAAAGCGTGAATTTAAAAAAACAGACACAATCATAAATTGTAATAAAATTGATACAGCGTAAAATTGTCAATTAGGGTTATTTATATTTAATATAGAGAAGATAATCCTGTCAATTCATGTATGTTTAATGAAATCGAGGCTTCTTAAAATATTTAGTTTTTCGAATAAAGTGAACCAAACCTATGTTAAAACAAACTTAAGAATCAAAATCAGCTATTCTCAGACACTTTCATTCAAAAAGCCAAAAAATATTATAAATAATAGCTTATGATTTTTTATATATCTTTTGATCTTTTGTATCGAGGAAGACAACTACGAGGTATCTGATAAATATATCAAAGCGCAGAATTTGTATAACGCTCTCCTGATATAACTCGTATGGTTCTCTTGAAAGGTAAGTTTTAAAGGGTTTTTCCTTCGGTATATATGCTACTTTTATAAATTTATACGGATATAAATTTTTATGTCAGGTTTAAAGCGTTAATTTTACTGATGCGATAATTTGATTTACTCATTCGAAAAATTCAACAATAATTATAATTATTTTAATATTAAATGAAGTCATGAAGGAAAATAGATGGCATTTATGAATAGTGATAATAATTTTAATGAAATACGTGATTTGCTCATGAATTAAGCTGCAAAACTATTCAGATTTATACTATTTAAACGTTATATTTTTCTCGATATGGTATAAAATAACCAGACGAGACTAAAAATTTTCACTGTATAATATTTACAAAGTTGCATTTTCACATTTCTACATAGTTTCATCTAAAATCATAGTATTAGTTGTAGAGGATAAAATAAGTCAAAATATCAAAAATATTTTTATTTAGTTATTATAAGAAGATATCGATAAAATAAAATTATTGTTAAAATTTTAATTTTTTGCCTTATCAGCTTTTAACAAACAGTTATCTAGTTGTCTGGTTTTTGAACAATAAACGTGTTGAAAACATCAGCTCTGCGGAACCAATAACATAACAAAAATAATTTATCATTTCATAAAATTACGAAATATTAAACAAATTTTAAAAATTACAACAAAAACGAATTGAACGTCGATTTTTAAGGATTTTATATAACTACAATAAAGTGTGTATTTTTGATGAAATTGACCGTTGTTACACATAGCCTAAAAAGCGAAAAATTTTAAATTAATTCCATCCTGTTTCAGAAAATAAATCTAAACCAAAAATTAAAAAGTTAATATTGGTGATTGAACGAATATACAAATGTATCATAATAGCGGTCGGCGACATCTAAGAGAGAAGTTGACATCAGGTTAATTTAATTAGATATGTGTGTTTCCAATTTTAAATGAACGGTATTCACAGTTCAAAAGTGTTCTGTTTCTAAAGACTGATCTTGATTTGGCTCAGGCGCTAATTCACATTTATTACTGAAACAATTTTTCAAGTTACCAAAATTATGTTAATTTTGAACTCATTAAATTTCAGAAATTATCCTCAAAAATGAAAATATCGTCTATCATTCGTCATGAGTTTACACAAGAGAATAAAGTAAAAACTAAAATCTGAAAGAGATTGATAAAATGGTCTGAAGTAAAAAAAATCATTCAAATATAAGAAAACAAAAATAGCCCCAAAAACGACGTAAAATTATCTCAAATATTATAACGAAAATATGGACAGTGTAAATCTATCTCCTTAAATGGCATATTTACTGTCAAAAAATAAGCTATTGTGAAATAACATTTTAAAATATCCTCAGACATTCAACTGATGAGAACATTTTTGAAAAGGGCTAAATCTGAAGATAATTTAGGGTGGCTGATTATGCCTATCTATGGATTCTCATTTATTCATAATTTTTACTAGTTTTTATTAAGTTCGACCTTTGAAACTTTTTCGGTATAGTCAAAGATACCTAAAATACAACGTTCATAAAGCGACAACGTATTTTAGAGCAAGCGCGGTGTAATTTAAGTTTCATCAAATTTATTAGCCACTTCTCAATGAGTTTATCTTCATGCAGCGATTTTTGCGCATTTTAGTAAAAAGAAAAACACTGCTGTGAATTTTTTAAATCCAATTACAGCATTAAAACTAAGTTATCTAGTTTTAATTTTGATCAGATACTTTGAGCGTGGCAATATTGCTATGAATAGTTCTAATCTTTCCACTCTATCTACGATTAAAAGGAAGAAGCGATCAGAAAAATATTTAATGTATGAATATTTGTCATAAACAGCATGGCGCGTGGAAAAATTTATAGCTACTCACTGTATTTACGTGATTGGAGTTAATCGATGAATTTTTAGTTCAAATTTTCTTAGCATATAAAATTTTTTTATGATATATTTCAATTTTATAATTTTCCGTACAATAACGAAAGCGAGCTAAAAATATCATAGAGCTCACTTTTACTCTTTATACAATCAAAGGTTATTATTTTTTAATTAGATAAAATTTCAGAGTAAGATAGTATAATAGTAAAAACTAATCCTGCAATAACGGCGTTAGCTGCCCACAGTAACGGTTTGACAAAAATAACTAAATAATATGTCTAAAAATTAAAATATATTGTCTTAAAATACCTAATGATACTTAAAAAGAATCGTTTATAACATATCGTTTTCCGCGCATGTATTTAATGTTTATGTAATTCAAAGTATATATCAATTTAAAATCTCTAACATATCTTTGATTTTAAAAATTATATTTCTTATACTGATAAGCTTCAATGTAATATAAAGATAAATATCCTTCAAACTCTCGAAGTTGTACTTAAATTATTCCAATAACGAAACGGAATTTTAAACAAGTCTTTGTTAGAATTCGAATGGAATAAAAAAGTAAAAAGACTAATATATATAAAATCATTAAAAATCTTAATTACCACATCTCTTGTGACTCCCATAAGCCATATATTTATTTATGATTTAGATAAATGCTATGCACTTGACCGATTGTTTCCATAGTGAAAAATTGATTTTTCATCAAATTTACCTTTACATAAAAGATTTAGAAAAGCGCTATTATCACCGTAGAATAGACCGAATTAACTATTTAAACAGATATTTTTTAGTGAAACAATTATACTCAACCTCGACTTGCAATGTTTTGTTCGTTGTTTGCAGGTATTACGCTTAAACTAGTTAGTTCTGAAAAATAATGTAGCCAAAAATGTCAAAAGATATATTTTTTATGTCAATACTGTCTATAACAGTAAAA
>JALDNG010002323.1:0-40144 GCA_024349245.1 Neodontobutis hainanensis | reverse complement strand
ATGTAAATGTAAAAGAGTAGCGGTCCAAGCACTGAGCCCTGTGGAACCCCTGTATTGAGAAGTTGCGACTCAGAGACCTCGTTTCTCCAGGATACTCTGAATGACCTATCAAAGAGGTAGGACTTGAACCATTGCAATGCCATTCCAGAGACACCCATTGCACTGAGAAGACAGGAGGATGTGATGATTATTGTGGTGTAATATTTCTACGTGAAGGGTTTGTTTTTGTGTGCTTAGGTTATTATTCACTTCTGAGGGGTTTATGTTACTTATCTTAGGATTTATAGTTATGCATGGATGAGAATATGTTATGATAACACAGCTAGGAACATGGGAAGGTAAAAGAGAAAACATGATGTCAAAAATGTTTGGTTTAAATCATAATAAGGTGGTTGTGCAAACACACACAGGGAAAATTTACTAGACAGCAAAAAGAGTCTTTGTCTGGAGAAACCAGGTTTCAAAGGAAGAAGATGCCATGAGGAGGGGTCCTCAAAGCCCTAACAAAATAAGTTAATTTATTTATAACATAAAAAAACTGTCATGTGAAAACTGTATAAAAGCTTGGGTCTACTGTATAATATTCAGTAGAGCTGGTGTGTCTACTCGGGTCGTTTATTGTGTTGGTTGTGAACAATAAAGACTGTATGGCATTGAAATGTTGGTGCGTTCATGACTTATTCCATCCGATAGTGCCAAAGACTGAGAGGTCAGTTTTTGCCCACTACATTTGGCGGAGCCACAACCAGAAGGGGAACTGAGAAAGAGTGGTTCTTTTTCTGTTTGAACACCCAGAGGAAGCATCCCATGCGCAGACTCCAGTGAGGGTGAGCAGACCTTCTTTTTTATTATTATTATTCTTTATGGTCAGATGTTATGGTGCGGTTTAGGGGGGTAACAGATAGAAAGAGACCACTTAAAAAAACTCTCCTCAAAAGAACCTAGTGGAAAAGAAGTAAAAGAGCCATAAACGTGTCAGGGGTTGTGAACCTTATTAGGGCTAATAAAAAGACACGTGTGTGAAACAGAGACGAGACACACTGGTGCAATTTAAAGAAAAGGGTTAGAATTAATTTCTATCCAGTGGATATATGCTAAAAATGATGTGAATATAGGCAACAACATCACAAAAACGTCACTTATACTCCATGGAAGAAATTTTAAAAAGTCTTTCTATCCAGAGGTATAATCTAAATATGGTGTAGACTTTAACTATATGAAGAATTTAGCGCACAAACGGAAAATTGCGAGGAACTAAAATGCTATTTCTATCCACAGATTATAGTAAAAAAAAACACTGATTCCTCCTCTGGAGGAAATTTAGGTAAAAGTAGAAACAGACTACAGAGAGATGTTTAACAGAACCTGGACAAGAGCGCAGGTGTCTGAAAGGGAACGAGGCCAAGTGGAATACAGGGATCTTCAAGAAGAGAAAACTAAGTTCATGCTATTTTCCGGATTAACTTAAGTATAGAGACGAAAACTAAATAAAAAGGTGTAATAAACAAAAAACAATATTATAAAAAGAAGAAAAATTTAGATAAAGGCCTGTTTGTAAGGAGCAACGCATTGTCCCAAGCCGGCAGGATTCATACAGTGGGGTTGGCTGCTGATGTAACAAGATTTAAATGTATCTTAGCGGGAAGGCAAATAATTATACTTTTCTAACTTAAACATTCAGCTGGGTGCTGAAATAAGTTATTAGATGATTGTTTAAGCGACACAAGGACCGCTAAAGTGTTCAGTAATTTCTGAAAAGTAAAACTGAGCGAGTTGCCTGAGAGCAACTGAGTGCGCGCGTGGACTATAGTCAAGTGTGTGAATATGAAAACACGGAACCCTGGGAAAAAGTAAAAGCAGATGTTAACAAAGTTAGAAAATTGGTTATAACAACTAAAGTGAAAGCGTTAAAAGGAATTTAAACGTAAATAATTCAAATTAGAAGTAAATATAGGAGAAAAGTTAACAAAAGCGCTGGAAGCTTGATGTTAATAAAAGTTAAATTGAGCAAGAGAAGATGGAAGAAATGTATTAAAAGGATAATAAAATTAATAGAACAAGTAAAAGAAGATAAAAACTAAACTTTAAATAAAATTAAGGAGGGAAGCCGACAGCAAAAGTTAGAATACTAATTAGGAGAAAGCATGCGTTAAATTCAACAATAAAGAGAGGATTAAAGTAAAACAAATTGACTAAAGAATTAATTAGGAAAATCTAAAATACAAATAGAGTAAGTATTAGAGGTTTGTGCCAAATAAAATAGATAAACAGAAAGAGTTAAAATATTAGCCGTAAGTAAAAACTCTCTCTAAAAACGCTGTGCGAAGAATTGTTAAAAAGGAATTGTGGTCTCAAAGAAAGTTTGAATGATCTCAAAATAGGTTAAGCTGAAGTGCGATCCGAAGCATTTCAATTACTCCAATAGAGAGACTTTTAGACTTATTCGTGAAATCACAAATCCACGGCTTGACATCGCCGCTGTTGAGAAAATAGCATAATGTGGGGAGACGGAAGGCTCAAGAACTGTTACAAGTCTTGAGAAGAAAAAGGAAAATAGCATTAATATCCTGCAAATAATTAGTAAAATTGGGATAAGTTAAGAAAATTTGTATTACTAAAAAGAATTTGAAAAGGACAAAATATTCTTATCCTCACACTGTGTCAGAATGGGAGCTAATACCACAAAAGTCGTTTCCACTCTGACCCCTTTGGAAACAATTACTGAACAAAAACCTTTAGAAGAAAGGTTTCTATGCTTCTCATAGAAGTTGTATGAGAAAATGGCATAAAAGAACACGCAGTACATTACAATGGCCCCTTACGGGTAGTTTTGATTTACTGCGTTGTAATGAAATTGAAACCA
Organism: Neodontobutis hainanensis; assembly: GCA_024349245.1. Classification (NCBI taxonomy): domain Eukaryota; kingdom Metazoa; phylum Chordata; class Actinopteri; order Gobiiformes; family Odontobutidae; genus Neodontobutis; species Neodontobutis hainanensis. Next base: position 37,281 of record JALDNG010002323.1, on the reverse strand, counting down.
ACATCAGACATTATAAGGCAAAGAATAATGATCAACAAGAAGGAAAGCGTGCTAAAGAAAGGAAAGTGTTAGCGTGGTTTAAAACAGAGGCAAAGAAATAAATAATTCATGAAAAGAAAATGCAAACAGCTGAAACAGGCTCTAAAACTGTTGTTAAGCCTTGCGCCGAACCTACAGCTCCTCCGCTTTATGCTTAATTTGCTGGACAATATCCAATGAGAGAAATATCTGAAAAGATGGATGGTGAAATATTTGGGAAATTTAAACTAGCTTTAACTAAACCAAGACGGGGAACTCTGGGCAGAGACCATGGCAGCGACTCCAGCAGCGCTCCCCTGGGAAGAGAGCACCTCCAGTCAGAGCAATAAGGAGGGGAATTATGCAAATGCCCGCTCTCGTTCTAAAAAGCCAAGAGATGCTTGTGATACTAAGAGCATTAAAAGAAAACAATCTGAAAAATCAGACAAGCCATAAGGAAGTCAGTCTCGGCAAGACAGACATGACCTCCCACACACAAGGCACTGTATTTATCACAAAGAGCCACAATATATTCCATGGCAGAGTGGTTAGCACTCCTGCCTTACAGCAAGAAGGTTGTGAGTTCAAAACCCGGCCCACTCAAACATTCTCGGCCGACTCCGGTCTTTCTGTGAGGAGTCTGCATGTCCTCGACGTGTTACCGTGGGTTCTCTCCGGTACTCCGGCTTCCTCCCACCGCCCAAAGACATGCATGTACAGGTTAATACTTACTAGTGATGCCCGGAGAACAAAAGAGAGGAGAAAATAGTCCCAGTGGTGTTTACTCAATCATAAGACAAGCCGATAGTTACTGTAAAAATACACGATAATGACTATTATTTTATGGTTGATACAGGAGCAACCTATTCTTGTATTGGAAAAGAAGGAAGAGATATTCCATTATTGGACACCAATGTAAAAACAGTGGGATTCTCCGGTTAAGTTATTCCTCTCACAAAGAAAGTACAACTGACTGTAGCCGGAAAGACATGGATGTCATTATTATATTCTAAAACCACCCCAAAAAAAAAAAAATCTAGGAAGAGATGTCTTATGTGTGTTAAAAGCTAATGTCACATGCACACAGAGAGGTCTCTAGGTGGATTTCCTAGATAACACAGAGAGTAAAATGATGTCTGCCACGGCTGTGGTGGACATAAGACTACAACCTATTGTTTATTGGCTAAGATGGCCCGAAGACTCGGAACTTGAACAAAATTGATTAAGATGGAAACTCTGGATTGAGAGACAATTTAAAACGTTACGCATGCCACGAACGCCACTACATTGTACAATGATGTATGATAGAAATCAAGACAATACGGATTATGAGGACAATTGGCAAAAGCACATGAATGGCAAAAACTTTTCTGTCATAAGTCACAACATATATGTCAGCAGGCTGGGAGCTGTAGCGTTGCCGCTTACCAGCCAACTTGAATCTTAGTTTCTGTTCACGGACTCTGTTCCCCATGTCGCATTAATGTTGGCGGAAGGACTAGAGTGATGTGCACATAAACCAATGATAAAGGATGTAACATGCGTTGATAATTGGCGACCAACCGTCCCACAACGAAGTATGTGTCTCAGAAGTTAATCAGTATTTTAGAATAAAAAATGTAGCTTGTGACATAGTCCAAGCTGAAATGGTAATTGTAGATAGAAACATCTCAAAACAATTGGTGTTATCAGAGAGACATATTGCTTTCTTAGAACAAGTACCAGCTGAAGTCTGGTCCAAAAGCAAGACAGACGTTGGATTGGTCAAATCATCACCTCCAATACAAATACGTCTTAAACCTGGGAGTATACTGCCAAATAAGAAACAATACCCGTTAAGTTATCCAGCAGTAGAGGGAATCAGGCCAATCATTAAAGGGTTAATTTATGCGGGCGTTTTAGTGGAATTAAAGGGACCTTGTAATACACCTATTTTTCCCATAAAAAACAAATTCAAAGGATTATAGGTTGGTGCATGATTTAAGAGCAATTAATGCCATTATTGAGGATGAAAGACCTATTGTTCCAGATCCCTGTCTGATTTTGTCTAATATTTCAGCTGAGTCAGAGTGGTTTACGGTTATTGATTTATGTTCTGCATTCTTCAGTATTCCTCTGCATCCTGACTCACGTTATTTGTTTTGTTTCACCTTTTATGACTGAGATGGGAGAGAAAGGAGCCTGTCCTACAGCCGACTCCCACAAGGCCTAAAGTTATCTCCATCAAAGTTCAATCAGGCGCTGACTCATGACCTGCAGAATCTGAATGTTGTGAGTACAGTAATTTAGTATGTAGATGATCTGCTTATCTGTAGTCCTACACAGGAACAGTGTGAAAAAGATTATATCACTGTGCTGCAAACCTTAGCACATGGTGGACATAAAGTTAGTAAAGAAAAATTACAATTTTGTCAAAGGGAGGTGGAGTATCTAGGCCGAGTACTAAGTGGTAATAAGAGGAAAATTGCTCCGTCTCATATTGAGGCTATTACAAAAGCCCCAAAGCCACAGACAGTAGGACAAATGATGACGTTTTTAGGAACAGCTGGATATAGTAGACCTTGGATTTGTGATTTTGCCCAACTAGTATCTCCATTAAGAGAGCTGATGAAATCAGCAGGTCAGCGAGATAAAAGGGCTCCATTAATTTGAAATGTAGAAGCTGACAGAACATTTTTTGCATTAGAAGAGAGCATGCAAACAGCTCCAGCGCTAGGAAATTCTGATTATAAAAAGATATTTCATCTATATGTTGCAGAGAGAGATGGTTACTCATCAGCAGTTCTGATGCAAGATATGGCGGTTGGAAAACAGCCAATAGCTTATTACAGTGCAAAATTAGACACAGTTGAAGAAGGATTAGCGCCGTGTTACAGGTCACTAGCGTCAGCTGTGAGGGCATTTAAAAAAGCTTCAGTGTAAACCATGGGTTTCCCTGTAACTTTGTATACCAGTCATCAATTACAAGCTCTACTAACAAGCCCTAAATTCGTCTTAACACAGGCTAGAAGAACGGGATATGAAGTAATACTCTGTCCCTGAATTGATAATACAACGTTGTAATACAGTTAATCCGGCTACTAAAATGGTTACGCCCTTAGATGGGGAACCACATGACTGCTTAAAATTGACAGATACATTTCTAAAACCACGAGAAGATATGTATAATAAGCCTATTGAAGCAGATTTGACATTATTTGTAGATGGATCTTGTTTACGAGACGAGAAGGATATCCATGAGAGTTATGGCATTGTAAAACTGAATACTGACGGAATAGACAATACTTTTACAACAATACAGGCTACAGCCATTCCACAGCCTTGTTCAGCTCAACTGGCTGAAATAAAAGCCCTGACTGAGGCATGTAAACTAGCAAAAGGCTTAAAAGTTAACATTTATACAGATTCACAGTATGGTTATGGCATAGTTCATCTGCATGTGAAAACTTGGGAGCAGCGTAGGTTTCAGAAGGCCCACAGGAAATCAATGATACATAAAGATGCAAAAGCGAATTATTACCGGCAATAAAGTTGCCTGACAAACTTGCTGTTATGAAATGCGCGCACACCAGAGAATTAAAAACTTGATAAATTAAGGTAATAATACAGCTGACAAACTGGCCAAAGATGCTGCCTCTGGAGTGTGTCAAGTATCATTGTTGTTGACAGGGAGTGTGGGCCATTAAATGACTTGGACAATATAAGCAAAGAGCAAGATAACACTGGTCCTTATGAGAAGGCAGAGTGGGATAGAAAAGGAGCTATAAAAACGTCTCCAGCAGGATCAGATAAGACATTGTGGAGAGGTGTGCAAGGTAATTTAGTGTTAGAGAGGAGGTCCATGGTCCACACCACAAATCAAGATCTGAGGTTTTGAGGAAAATTCAGATAACGTGGTGGGCACCTCTGCTAGCCCCCACTGTGGACAGGATTTTGGGAGAATGTCAGGTCTATAATCTGCATAATATCAAGAAAGTCTTTGTTTCCCCTATTGGCCACATTCCAATAGTTTCAGGTCCATTTGTTCATTTATACATGGACCACATAGATATATGACTGAAAGGATTGGAGGATTTAGATACATTTTGGTTGTGGTGGACAGGTTCAGTAGATGGATAGAGGCCGTAACGACACGAAAGCCTAATACGAAGTCCACTGCTAGGTTTCTGTGTAATGAAGTCTCTCCTAGAGTTGGGATTCCTAAGAGATTATCCAGTGATAATGGAACTGCTTTTGCATCAGCAGTGATGCGTAAGGCAATGGCTAAGCTTGGGATTAAGCAAAAGTTTGGCTGCGTATATCACCCATTAGCGCAGGGGACTGTTTAGAGAGCTAACGGACTATTGAAGGGGAAATTGGCCAAGATAATAGCAGATAGCCACTATAAGATTAATTGGTTAGATGCTTACTGCTAGCACTGATGTGTATGAGGTCACAGGCCAATAGTATAACACATCTAACGCCGAATGAGGTGTTGACAGGAAGAACATTCTCGGTACCGAACTATAATGGGCCGGGGGAGTTAGTTATTTACAACATTTAACAGATATCCATAAGGTCATATTTCAACAGGTCAAAAAAGCTGGAGAAAATACGACTGAGACTGAAGCATCATTAGACGTAAGTGGGCGGAGCCTAGATGGTCCGGTACATACCAGGTACTGTTGGCAACGGAAAGTGCTGTGAGAGTGTCTGGGAAGAAAGTGTGGTATCATCTATCACAGTGTCGACATGCAAAAGCTCCATTCAAGGTAAAGACAATTAAAACTTTTTTGAAGAGAAAGAGACAGTTACCTGAGGAGGCCAATAGTGTTCAGGAAAGTACAGAAGAGACTGAGAAAAGAAGAAGTTCTAAGAGACGGAGACAAACAAAGTATTCTTGGAACTCTGCAGGTGATCCTTAATACGGGATCAGAGAAGGAAGGAAGTATACCAATAATTAAAGGAAACTGTGATCAAAATATTCTGAAGGATGCATACGCCAAGGTGACGAGCCACCACTGCATAATCACATTGAATTATGAGACAGGAAAACGGCATGAATCAAAATATTGTGGATGGAGAATAAAGTTTTTACTCATGACTATAGCAGTAGTTTTGATAATAATACGACTGGACAATAATATAATAGACGAGACTGAAGTTGAACAAAGGAGATGCATTAGCTTTAAGTTTGCATGCAGCGGATGCAGAGGAACACTAGGAAACTGTTTAAATGCAACTTACGCAAGATCAAATATGCTGAATCGAACTTGGTTCATAAGACCAAATGGAATAATTATTACGGGAGAATCAGTATACATGCAGTGCAGGAAAGAAGGGGCGTTTACGTTAGAAATTGAATGTACAAAGGGTAAATGTAATGTACGGTTGTAAAGGTAAATACTAGTATAAATAAGGACGCTATGAAATTAGTAAAAATAAAATAGAGCATAGAGAAAAAAGAGAGGTTAGTACATTACATCAAAATAAAGAGATGAGGAGAGTTGTCCAGAACAACAACAATGTATTCTATCAATGGATGAAATTTTCAGCTAGACAAGTTACACAAAAGGATTGTATTACGTGTTACAATTCTAAAAGACTGCCAAAAATACGTCCAATTCCAGGGGTTAATACGATTGTTAATATTTTGGCCAGAGAGGCCAGATGGTTTGAGAGAGGGTGCTAACAGTAGAGTTAGCAAGTGGAGTAATGGGAAGCTGGTCAGATGATTTAACTATACGTCCAAAAACAATTAAATCTGAAGTAGAGGCTTGGATACCTCCTGTTTTGGATATGTCCAAAGAAATAATACATCCATTTTGTATCGCTTGAGGCAGTTCACTCAAAGTAGTGATGTGGGTAAATTCATCTTTGGATAATAGGATTAAATGTGAATATCAAAAGTTTCCAGCACATTATAGACCAGGCTATGCTAGTGAGGCAAGATTGTACATGTGTAAGACAACTGAAATAGCTGCTATTCAGTGTGAGCAGGTTATTGAAGATGGGAGATATTTAAGGGTTATACATAATAATACATTCATTACTCAATATGGACAGCCTATGTTAGCAAAAGGAACACAGCCTTTGGCTGACATATTTTGGTTATGCGATGACGTAAATAGTGTTAGAGTTACGTTATCTAAGAATTGGGAAGGTATCTGTGCACTAATTATGCTGACAAGTCATGTAGTGGTAATAGAGCTTGACAGGCCAGAAGCACAGATAGAAAATGGAAGGAAGACTCAGACGTTTATATTTTGTGGAATCAGGGCCACTGCCACTGCAAGTGCAGCACGCAATATGGTACAACCAACAGAGGTTTATTAATTGGACGATAGATGCCATTGAAGGAATTGGACAACAATTACATGCAACGTCACTCATGGCAATACAGAATAGATTTGTTCTGGATGGGATGTTAGATGAAGAGCAAGGAGTCTGCCAGTTAATGGAGAATACTGTACTGCTTTTCCTATGCACACATCTGATGAAGGGAACCTTACAAATGCTTTGAAAAATTTAAAACGATTAAGGAGTGAGCATGTGTTAGGTTCTAATTGGAATACCAGGCCAAAGGGTTTGGAGGAGTTTACAAAATGGTTAAGTCAGTTAACATGGCCGAAGCTATTTCAAATCATAGGGTTAGCAATTGCAGGGGTTATATTAATAGCAATGGTTGTTTTGTGTTGTGCGTTGCCGTTCATTAAACTAATAGTCAGTAGAGCTACGGACATATTTTCTGGACAGTTTTCTATATATGCGCAAGACGAGTTACAACTTAGTCACCTGGATGAGGAAGAACTGTTGAGTGAAGAGATGTATAACCTGACGGAGAATTTGGAGCAATAATTATGTTTACAAAAAAGAAAAGACAGAGGAGAGGACGAAGAAAAGGTTTAGAATTTATACAATTTAATGAAGAATTACAAAGAGTATTAAATGTATTACCTTATGGGCCAATTTTAGTTAATCACTCAAAACGTATTTACAATATTATGGTGTATCTGTGCAATCCCGAGGTAATCCATTGCCTACCTCTCCAGTGGAAATACGTATTGAGACAATACATTGTAGAAAATGGCTAAAATGTATTTTTAATTTGCCGTTAGGATTACTTGTAGAAAGGAATGAGGTTTATTTGATATACAGATATGATATGGTTAACACTGCTGCAGGTATATGCACTCCTTTGTTCACTAAGACCAAAATAGAAAATACACGCACCAAAGTGACTTTAAATAATGAACCCTGGTTCAAATCCAAACTGAGGCACCATAGAATTGGAGATTGGGGCAGCAACAGGTGGGCAAAGTATGGACTTAGCAGGAGGGGTCAAGTGCTAGATCTAAGTACTATACACGTCTGGAGCAGCAGTTCTCTGTAAACAACTCTGCTTATGTGTGGAGGGGGCTCCAGCTTCTTACAAACTACAGGCCTAGAGCCCCGCGCTGCTGACGATCTGAAACTGGCTGATCAACTGAACTGACATTATGCTACTAAAAGGTAGCCATCCTCAACTGTGATCTGTTTGTTTGTAATTAATGTGTATAAAAGTTTAGTGAGTTTCTGGGTTCCTGACAGACATGGGAAGTCATGGAAAAACAAAAGAATTATCAAAGGATTTGTGGGAAAAGGTAATTGAATCTCATATTGCAATATAAAATAAGGATATCCATGGAATTAAGAATACCAATCAGCAGTGTTCAATCTTGAACTAAGAGGTGGAAATTGAAAAGGTCAGTAAGACCAACAGAAATTTCAGCCACAACTGCCAGGAAAATTGTTTGGGATACAAAAAAAAAACCACAAATAACTATAGCAAATGCCACAAAGCATCCCGCTAACAATAATAATAATAAATATAACTTCAAGCAGCCATGACGGGGCCAATCACAAGAAGGGCATTTCATGTCATGCCAACATGGCTGGCAGCAGCAGACCAATGGCAGTAAGCATCTAAAAGACATTTCAATAAGACTTCAGTCTAAATGGCAGAAAAATCATTACCAAGTTTCGTAATGATACAGCAATGCGTTAAAAAAATATAGCACTTTTTGACAAAATTCAAAATGGCCGACTCCCAAAATAGTTGATATTGGCTATGCTACAGCTAGGCATGATGCCACAAATCTAAAGAGACCAGGTTTGTGATTTTTGGCTAAAGCATTCTGAAGTAATTAAAAAATGTCACATTTTTGTATCTCTGGACCACTAGGTGGCGCTGCCCCAAAACTCTGCAGGCAGCCTCAAGCCATTGTTGACATAACATAAGTTTGGTTAGAATATATTAAAGCATTGCAGAGATATAGCCTGATTTTTATTTTTGTGCGCACTAAGATGATTTAATTTGCGCAGTATTTGACAACAGTGTGACGAATCAACTTTCTTTTAATAACTTTTTGTCAACATAGTCTGAAGATGATCTGGTTCCATTTTTATGAAAATCGGACAAACTGCCTAGGAGGAGTTCGAAAAAAGTAGTTTTTTTGTAAAATTCAAAATGGCGGAAAAATTTTCATGACGGAAAATACTGCTACGGGACTATATACCCAGTTGGGGCACGGGTTTGACAGTTTTACCTATGCAATTACACAAAATGGTTTTGGAATGTGAGCTTGTGCGTGGTGTGGTGTTTGTGGGCAGACACCTGTTTACTAAAGGTCCAAAAGATAACAGTGCAGGTCAGAGCACAAACCAAGCCATGAAGTCCAAGGAATTGTCTGTGTACATCTCTGAGAAAGCATTGAAGGTTCTTTTTAACTCAGTGGCCTCCATCCTCTATAAGTGGAAAAAGTTTTGAACCACCAAGACTCTTTCAAGAGCTGGCCGCCCGGCCAAACTGAGCAATCGGGGGAGAAGGGACTTAGTCAGGGAGGTAACCAAAAACTTGATGGTCACTATGACAGAGTTCCAGCGTGTTTCAGTGGAAAGAGGAGAACTTTCAAGAAGAACAACCATCTCTGCAGCACTCCACCAATCAGGACTGTATGGTAGAGTGGCAGATGGAAGCCAGTAAAAGGCACATGACAAACAAAATTCTCTGGTCTGATTAAGCAAAGATGTAACTGTCTGGCTTGAGCACCGCTCATCACCTGGCTAATACCATCCCTACTGTGAAGCATTGTGGTGGCAGCAACAACAATTCATCAATCATCGAACGATAAATGCAGCAACGTACAGAGACAGTCATGATGAAATATTTTTGTACTAACGATTGAGAGAGCAGTTAAATTAGCAGCTAATGAGCAGAGGAGTACGCAGATGGGCTGTAGCTACCAGACAGTTACAAACCAGGACTGCATTTGGGTCTGACAGAACTGTGACAGAACCACAACTCACTCTCAGGAGAGGATCATTACAGTCAGAATTTACAGGAAATACAGGAGGTTTGTTCAGATAAAGCTACAAAATGTGCAAACTCAATTCAAAAAAGGTTGGGACACAGTACAAATTGTGAATAAAAAGGAAAACAATAATTTACAAATCTCATAAACTTATATTTTATTCACAGTAGAATATAGATAACATCAAATGTTGAAAGTGAGACATTTTGAAATGTCATGCTAAATATTGGCTCATTTTGGATTTCATGAGAGCTACACATTCAAAAAAAGTTGGGACATAATAATATCCAAAGATTCAGAGAATGTGGAACAATCTCTGTGCGCAAGGGTCTAGGCCAGAAAACCATACGGGATGCCTGTGATCTTTGAGCCACTGCATCACATACAGGAATGCTACTTTAATGGAAATCACAACATGGGCTCAGGAATACTTCCAGAAAACATTGTCGGCCAACACAATTGCCGTGCCATATCGCCGTTGCCGGATAAACTTTCTATAGATCAAAAAAAAAAAAAAAAGCCATATCTACTCATGATCTAGAAGCGCAGGCGTTTTCTCTGGGCTAAGGCTCATTTAAAATGGACTGTAACAAAGTGGAAAACTGTTCTGTGGTCAGACAAATCAAAATTTAAAGTTTTCTGGGAAAACTGGGATGCCATGTCATCCGGCCTGAAGAGGACAACCCAAGTTATTATCAGCGCTCAGTTCAGAAGCCTGCATTTCTAATGGTATGGGGTTGCATAGGCAGCTTACACATCTGGAAGGGCACCATCAATGCTGAAAGGTATATCCAAAAACATATTCTCCTATCCAGGCATCATCTCTTTCACGGAAGACCTTACATTTTCCAACATGACAATGCCAGACCACGTACTGCATCAATTACAACTTCATGGCGGCATAGAAGAAGGATCCGGTACTGAAATGGCCAGATCTTTTACCCATAGAAAACATCTGGCGCATCATAAAGCTTGTTGCGCCAAATCTAAGAGAGACCGATTTTGGTTATATAATAACTTCAGATTTCTGTTCCTAATCACCGTTTCTGACCCTTTGTGAGCTACGTCATGTAAGACAGGGGTTCCTTATTGATAAAGTACAGGCGCTTTAATGGTGTTTCCACAATGCGACTCCGCTAACCCCTCAGCAGAAACACAAGGAGAAGTTAATGATGTCAGTAACTGTTAATTTTTCTGAAAGTTATACCATGTCCTTTTAAGATAAGCTGCTAATAAAGATGCAAAAATATACAATTAAAATTTTACCACCAAAAAAGTAGAGCCATGCTTCTTGGCCAATTTGTCAATGAAGGGCACATAATACTACAGCAAATTATTCCTGGTGTTTTTTGTGCAAAACTTATAAAAGCAAATAAAGACACAGCTAACCACTAGCACTCAGTGCTAGCTACTGATGAGTCGTTCATGAACAATTCGTTCTTTTTGAACAAGTCTTTAAAATGACTCGGGAACAACAAGTCATCACAGAGAGCGAGTCGTTTACTTTTGTGTGGACCCGCGCATGCTATACAGGAAATAAAGGAGTCGTTCATCTCCCGAGTCTCTGAGTTGTTCATTCTAGTCCCCGTAGTCTGAATGCAGTAACAGAAGGATTTGTTCATCTCGAGTCAGTCTTCAGGTCTGAGTCTCATTCTTTTGTCACGTGACCACTTCTGTTCAGTCTCTCACAACATCATTACACTTGTATAATTGACTGTATTGTATTATGTTTAGGAATCATTATAAAATTATCAAAATATAAACATCTGAACATTTAAAAAGTTCCATTTGTTTCTGTCAGTCTATTTTTAGTTTTAAATGTTAGTGCCACTTAGTTTTTTTATATATTATTATTTAAACAATTAGAAACTATATAACTATAACTGTAAAAGTAAAAAAAAAAAATCTGTTTGTTTACAGTTATGTGAAATATGTGGATATATTAACTTATTTCTGTACCCAATGCATGACAAAAGAACGAGACTCAGACTGACTCAAGTCAAGAGATCCTTCTGTTACTGCGTTCAGACTACGGGGATTTGAATGAACGACTCAGAGACTCGGGAGATGAACGAATCCTTTCTGTATACGGACAGACGGCTGTATTAGCTACAGCTACATGAGGCTGTCACGGCCAAGACCAGACATGTTGACGGAACTAACGGCTCAAAGACACGAGAGGTGAACTAAACTTTCCGGGAACAGACGCGTGATCAGTTAAATATGAAATGACATAAAAAAACCGATTTGGATTAAGAGGTGAGTTGAACTCTCTGCCTGATGCGAGCTGCAATATATTTATAATTTATTTTCAAAGTTTGGCCATGGCTGCATTAGCTTATAGTTATTATGGTTTTCATTCCAAAAGTACTAAATGTGTAGAAAAATTTAACATGTAACATTTTAATTAGATTTTGCTGAAAAGAACGAAATGAACGAAATGACTTGAAAAAAGGTTTGTTCATTTTGCTGAACGAGACTTGAAGAACTGAGTCAGTAAAATGATCTGAACTTCCCATCACTAGTGCTAGCAGACATCCTCTGGCACGGACCCAAGATGGCACCCACATGCCAATCAAAGTTACCCCTCCTTTAATTATGCTTATTTCTAAAGTAAAGCTGAGGGCAAAGCAAAGAAATTTTCAAAAATTTCAAAATTTCTAAATTCGGCTTCAAACGACATTTGGAAAATTCAAAACTCAGAACAAAAAATAATAAAAAGATTTGGATTCAGCTGAACGCATACTGCACACTTCCACTAGTCCCCAAGTGAATGAAAGAAATAAAATTAGGCAACCAGTGCAAAAAGTTAGTCTAGAGCCCTTATATATGCTAACCATTATTTGTTGTTATCCCTGACCTAAATTAAAAGCTTCATATTAGAGAATTATACAGTCCAAGCTTAAAAGCAGGAACAGGACAAAGAGAAAACATTAAAGGTTCTGCAAAGAAGAATGGGAGAAACTGCCAAAAAATAGGCGTGCCAATACTTTTTTTGTTTTTTTCTTTTGATAAATTTGCAAAGATTTTAAACAGCCTTCTTTCAAGTTCTTATCAGAATCAGAAAGAGCTTTATTGCTAAGTGTGCTTTCACACACAAGAAATTTGTTTTGGTGCTGAAGCATCCAGTGCACAAAAACAATACAATACAACACTAAGAATAAAAATATGAAGAAAAATATAAACAGTAAGGTCACAGTTATGTTTAGTCATAAAAGGCAGATTATGACTGTTCCTATGCCTAGATGTTCTAGTGGCCTGGGATCCGAGGCGCGTCTTGACGGTAACAGTTCAAACAGGAAGTGTCCGGAGTGAGTGATGATTTTACCCGCTCTCTTCCTCACTCTGGAAGAGTACAGGTCCTGTAGGGTTGGCAGGTGGACACCAATAATCCTCTCTGGAGTTCGGATGGTACGTTGCAGTCTCCTGATGTCTGATTTGGTAGCTGAACAAAACCAGACAGTGATGGAAGTGCACAAAACAGACTCAATGACAACCGAGTAGAACTGAATCAGCAGCTCCTGTGGCAGGTTGAACTTCCTCAGCTGACGAATGAAGTACAGTCTCTGGTGAGCCTTTTTCACATTAGAGTCAATGTGATTGTCCCACTTCAGGTCCTGAGAGATGGTAGCGCCCAGGAACCTGAATGACTCCACTGCGTCCACAGTGCTGTTCATAATGGTGAGTGGGGGGAGTGATGGGCTGTTTCTCCTGAAGTCCACTATCATCTCCACCGTTTTGAGCATGTTCAGCTCAAGGTTGTTATAACCGTCCCAGACAGCCAGCTGTTCAACCTCCAGTCTGTAAGCAGACGCGTCAGTGTTATGGATGAGGCCAATGACAGTAGTGTCATCTGCAAATTTCAGGAGCTTGACAAAGGGGTATTTTGAAGTGCAGTCATTGATATACAGGGAGAAGAGCAGTACGGAGAGAACGCACCCCTGAGGGGGCGCCAGTGCTGATTGTGAGAGTTTTTGATGCGAGTTTACCCAGGCTCACTCGCTGCTGCCGGTCTGTCAGGAAGCTGGAGATCCACTGACATATTGAGGATGGTATGGAGAGCTGGGTCAGTTTGGCTGTGAGGAGATCAGGCATGATGGTATTAAAAGGCCAAACTAAAGTCCACAAATAAGATCCTTGCATAAGTCCGTGGTCTGTCGAGATGTTGCAGGATGTAATGCAGTCCAATGTTGACTGCATCATCCACAGACCTGTTTGCTCTATAGGCAAATTGAAGAGGATCCAACAGGGGTCCAGTAATGTCCTTCAGGTGGGCCAACACCTGTCTTTCAAATTACTTCATGACAAAAGACGTGAGAGTGACAGGTCTGTAGTCATTTTTGTTTTTTGGGAATGGGAATGATAGTGGAGCGTTTGAAGCAGCTGGGAACTTTAAGGCCTGTTCACACCGGGACGAATTTCACGACGTTATTCGCCACGCTTAACACCTCGCGACTAAACAATGGGCGCCAATGTGAGTGTTCACATCGACGCCACGCCAGCGTAAAAGTGAAGAAGAACTTAATGAACTTATGACAAATGCGACACATCGATTACAAAAATGACTTGCTCTCTTCTTCTGAGTGAAAAGCAAGTGTCAGAAGCGTAAAGTTGCGCAGCACCACCTTGTGTACCGGGGTATTTCTGTTTTACATTAAGCGCCATCTAATGTCAGGGAATGAATGTTTTTTATGACTAAACATAACTGTGACCTTATACAGGGTTTGTACAAGGTGCTTAAAGTGCTTGAAGTACTTGAATGTACCCCGGTACACAAGGTGGTGCTGCGCAACTTTACGCTTCTGACACTTGCTTTTCACTCAGAAGAAGAGAGCAAGTAATTTTTGTAATCGATGTGTCGCATTTCTCATAAGTTCATTAAGTTCTTCTTCACTTTTACGCGTGGCGTTTTTCGCGTCGATGTGAACACTCACATTGGCGCCCATTGTTCACTCGGCTCATCGTCAGCGAAAATCGCTTGGGTGTGAATACAAAAAACGACAACAAAAGACGCGAATAACGCGCGCAAATATTCGTACCGGTGTGTACGGGCCTTTACACTGCTCCAATGATCTGTTTAAGATCTGCGTGAAGACTGGGGCCAGATGGTCAGCGCAGGCTCTCAAACACTCAGAAGAGATGCTGTCTGGGCCTAACGCTTACTTGGTCTTCTGTTTTTTGAAGACTCGACTCACATCCTCCACACAGACCTTAAGCTCATGTGGGATGGCAGGAAGGGGGAGGAGAGGGGGTGCAGGAGGTGATGGTGAGGATGTGAAGTTCAGATCAGAGCGGGTGTATGGTGAGAGACTGGGCTTTTAAAACCTGCAGAAGAATGCATTCAGATCGTCAGCCAGTCGTGGATTCTCCACAGAGCGGGGGGATGGTGACTTGTAATTAGTGATGGTCCTCAGGCCTTTCCAGACGTCGGGGCTGAAAACTGTTTATTCAGCTTTTCAGAGTAGCTTCTTTTAGCAACTCTTATCTGCTTTGTCAGTCTGTTCCTGGCCTGGTTATACAAGATTTTATCCCCTCTTTTGTAAGCATCCTCTTTGGCATGACAAAGCTGTTTGAGTTTCCCAGTAAACCATGGTTTATCATTAGTGAATGATAACAATGACACGGTAGGAATGCATGTATCCTCACAGAAACTGATGTACGATGTTACAGTATCTGTGAGCTCATCCAGATCGGTGGTAGCAGCTTCAAAAACCGTCCAATCAGTGCAATCAAAGCAGGCTTGTAAGGGATGCTCTGCTTCATTCGTCAATCTTTTAACAGTAATTTACATGTAAAGTAAATCCTTGCAGATGCACTGTATCTGGGAGGGTCAGCGCCTAGTGCTTTACACTGATCACCCTTTAAAGTTTTTACGTCCACTAAGGTGTCCAAACCAGAAGCTTATTAGGTGGTCTCTGTTTTTGCAAGCTTGTGACCTGGACATTTGCCACATTAAAAGTTCATAAAAATATCAATGTCAAGTGAACTTTTGGAATAGTTTTGTTTTTCAGTTTTATACTTTTCCCACTTGTCTATTGTTACAACTTCTTTCCCATGTCAAATCAATGTCATAGAATAACATGCAAAGAAAATTGCAGCACAAAGGGAAATGAGTATTGCAAAACCAGAGTAGATTGAGGTGCAGGAGTAATGGAGCAGTACAAATGAATTAGTGGGCATTGCAAAGGAAAAGTTGCATTGCAACATTGATTTACTTGCAAAAGTAAAAACTAAAGGTTTTACTTTTGAAAAACCTTTAGATTTACAGATATATGTAAAACTGAACTGACTCCATAGACTACTCATACATTTTAATATTATACATTATGCAACAAGTTTCTGTTCTGTGTATTTTAACAGAAGTAGTTGTTATAGCTCTTATAATTCATTATTTATTCCTGTAGTGTCTGAAGGTTCTCAGTCATCCAGAACATCTTGAAAAAAGTAAAAGCATCTGGATTCAGTTTTCAAGGTGAAGACGTTTTGTCTCTAATTCCAAGAGACTTTATAAATTCTGAGATCAATTGGTTGGAGAGCTGAGCTTATATCTCTAGAGGGAGGGGCTTCCCCTGAAACCAAACACAAAAATGTCTTCAACTTGTTGCTTTTACTTCAAAATTTTATCTCAGTAGTGTGGACAAAGCCATTGCCCCTTTTCCTGTGAATGCACATGAAGCTGCCTTTTCAAACCGCTAATAGCCACTGTGTGATACTCGTTATCCCTGAGCTAGGATTAAGATTTAGGTTTTGAGAAGCTCACTTGTTTGAAGAACAGTATAGTTCAGCATAGTTTAGAGTTAAACCACCTCTTACTATCAGGGCCAGCTTTACAAACGGCTGTGCTGTTAGGAGCCACGTAAGAACAGGGACTGTTCAGGTGTTCTTCTGCAGGTAAAGGAACTCACACGGGGTGTGACTTGTAAAGAAGACAAAGGACACTTCAGGCCTGAGCATCCACTTCCCATCCTGGTCGACCGGCTCAAACACCAAGCTTCCTCTGCCAGAGACAGCGCTGTGCAGCTCCTGGGTCAAGTACCTGGACAATAACACATCCTCAAAATTTTGTACTTTATAAAGACTTAAGTAGATAGGAATAGCACACTGACCACTAGTAATCCAAAAATGTAAATTTTGGTCTTCCACAAAAAGTTATTTTTTTTCTAAAGTTTCTTATAATTATTCCAGTCTTTATGAACATTGTACCCAGGATGTTCTGACTGCCAACTTTTTGCAGTTTATAAGGGATTTGTCGTCCTGCCTGAAGCGGTAGGACAACATTTTTTGTTACCCAACTTCTTTAGAACAACGTCCCAGGTGTGAGACAGCATTAACGCCCCCTTGTCCCAGTTCACCGTCCTCTGGGCTTGTTTACGAATCTCAATCTTAGTCTTTGTTCTAGTCTGCTGTTATATCTGGCGGTGACTGAGATTCCACCACTTTAGGTATAATGACAAAACCTGTATTAATCAGCTGACAAGGCACGTCACAGTAAGATCATGTGACTCTTCTAAGGAAGATGGAGGAAGTTAACAGAAAAACATGTAATGGTACGCAAAAACACTGGTCTGATTATAAGAAACTTTAGAAAAAAGAAAATAGTTTCGGTTAGAGTCTATCTAGTGCAAAGGGCAAGCAGTAGAAAATAAGGAATTGCTTTTTGATCAAATGAAGAGTGTAAATATATATATATATATATATATATATATATATATATATATATATATATATATATATATATATAGTTTAAAACGTCACCTGATACATCCTCTTCTGGCAATGACTTCTGCGTGGCTGTCATTGAGCACATCACCTAAGGTAAGTCCAACACAAATGTCACATTACAGTGCCTAAGAGCAGAGGCTGCAGAGTAGACACAGCAAACGGGACATACCTTTGGGACTCATGGCAGACTGTCCTATACATTTGGAGCCAGTTCCAAGGGAAACCACTTCTGTCACAACTGCAAAAAATTTAAGAAATGCAGTCAAGGCGGACAAATATTTAGCTTTTCACAAGATTGCAGTGTCTAAATGTGTAATGTGTTTAAATAATATCTGAAACCTCTAAATTAGATACTGGTCTCTTATGTAACACAATCTATATTCTCTTCAATGTTGCTTACATGCTTTTGTGCATTGGAAATGTGCAGGGCTGCATTTGTGCATTTCTTTACTGCTCCACTCACTTCAGAAGAACGTACTATAGAGCACCATGAACAGAGCCAGGCCCCATTCACATTAAGTCTCACATTCAACGCATCAAATGATGAGTATTTATTCTTACGCAGAATCAGAACCACCCACTCCTGAGCGAGATACCATATACATGGGAGACCCGGGTTTGAGTCTTGGTCAGGTCATTTGCCCAATTTCACTCTACTTACTCTCACCCTGTTTTCTGCCCCTCTACTGTGTATCAAACAAAAAAAATAAATAAATAAAAAGAAAGAAAATGAAATAGAGATAGAGATAGAGGATAATGAGAAATATAATTATAAAAAATAAAAGAAAATAAAAATATCTAAATGCAAGATTAAACAAATGAAAACATTACAGAGCATGACAATGAAAACACATTTATCTGGCAAAAGCAAAGGTATGAGGCAAAAGTCCAAATCAACACGTTTTAAAAGAAGAAAATTGTTTTTAGTAAGGATTTTAAAATGTTTAGAGTCTGTGCTGTCCTAAGGTAAAGAGGCAGATTCAGCAAAATCCCTATCTCCTCTTGTTTTCAGACATGTTATAGGTATGTCTAAAATCACCTGGCTGGTGGATTGGATTGTTGTAGGGCAAGGCCATTAAAACATTTAAATTTTCTTTTAACTAGTGGATCTAAAACTGAGGAGGGTGCAGCTGTGAATATGGTGTTGAATATACAGTGTTAACTGCACATAGTGTTTTGTCTATAATTCAAACTATAATCACAAAAAATTTGTTCTTATTGAGCAAAAGTGAGTTAACTGTGTTGGCCCGCCCATGTTCTAATGTGGCCCTTGGGAAAAAAATAGTTGTCCACCCCTGTTTTACAGGACTGAGAGCCATTCAAGACATGAATTAGGCCTGTGGCTGTTACTGGACACAACATTAGACATGTGCTGTGCTTTTTCAGACTTTTTCAGAATTTCTCAGGAAACTTTTTTTTTATAAATTTTTTGTAATTTTCTCTCCACGCATGTACATCCTGTACATGCACTCAGGCATAGAGAATCTGACAATGAATAGAGCAATACAGGATAGTGACACAATTTTTAACAGGAGTTGCCAGAAAAGATATTACAGAGGTTGTTTGCGTGTTTAACGTATGTCGACTGCCAGCTGAGACGCATCGTTTCATCTGAGAGCATGTGTGTAGGGAGACTATTGTACATGTCTTTAGTGGTAGTGGAAACCGAGTTCACAGAGGAACTGGGGCAACGGTTGGCAGGAAGGAGGGGCCCTTAGGAGGAGGGGGTCCTCAGGCCATCCTCAGGTCATAAATAAACTGTCATGTGAAAACTGTATAAAAGCTTATGTTCACTGTACAATCTTTTGTAGAGCTGGGGATAGTCTACTCGGGTCTGTTTGTTGTCGTAACAATAAAAGACTCTATGGTTGGTTCAAGTATATATAATATATACTGAACATAGTTTTTTTTCTTTTTTTGTCTTTTTCTTAAATTAAATTATTAATACCTGTAACTTGTAAAGCAAAATTAGTAAACTACAGTACAACTTCAACTTCTAATATACCATAACTAGTAAAATGTATGAAAATAGATATGAGAAATATACACATGTACTGTAGGTGTTTGGTTGCAGTAGCTTTATCTTTTCTTATCCATTCAAAAGTTTTTTAGTAGAGTGTGGGACCTCTCTTAAGGCACAGCACACAGCCATCACTTTTATTACAAACACTGCTTTAATTAGCGCATTTGCACTGACTATGTTTACCCCCGCCTCTCCCTCCTCTACTGGGTAAAGTGTCAAGAAGAACAACACATATTTCTCACACACGACTGACACTAAAAGCTGCATTATTCCCGACTTCCCTGTCACTACCACGGCCACGGCACGCCGCCCCAGGTTCTATCACCTGTGCTAAAGATAAAGCAGCAGGTGCTACGTGCACACTGCTTCCCTTCCCAACCTCCCCGTCACTACTGCGGCCAGAGCGACTAGTTTCCTTCCCGTTTCTTTCACTGAAGTGTGGGGGGAAAAAAAAAAAACGGTGTGCTTTACGTGCAGAGAGAGGCACCAGCAGCGCCCGCTGTTACACATGTAGTGAATATGGTCTCGTTGATGAATAATTAATATGAATAATGAAAATTGATAATTAATATTTTGTTTATGAAAATATTAATTTCTTTCGGGGCACCACCTTAGTTTAATAGTTCTAAGGAAACTAATTACGTTTGATAAGTCTCAATACTGAAGGAAATAAGTTCTAAACTCGTTTTCAGACCAAATCTACGTAAACATGAAACAAGGATGTCTTTATGGGGTTTTATTAAAGATTATGCAAGATTAAATATATGAATAATAATGACATAAAATAAAACAAGATTATTGACAAGGTATTAGGGTAACGAACATGAAAATAACAGTTAACAGGTCAATGCTATAACATTATGATGGCTTTGATGGAACAGAAAGTTTAATTCCTTTGAATTTTATTAATTACTCGGAGTTCTTACGGAGAGAGAAGAAAGTTAAATGGCTTAGCTAAAAGGGACTATTGACGGGGTTTTGAATGGTGTACGGTAAGAGGTTCTGCTGGGCCTTTTAAAGACAAATTATAATGTTACACCGCCAACTTCTGTGTCACGTGCTAACTCACTCTGTCGATTGGTGGTTCGGTGCCAGTCGTCCGGGAAGGGCAAGATCCAAAGGTCCGCTTTAGAACTTCCCGCGCAGGTTAAACTGACGGTTCCCAAGCAACGAGATGGTTGTCACGTGTCCACTGATCCCACGGGCCTTGGAGCTCCGTCGTCCGGGAAAGAAAGGCGTTCTGTTATTGTCTTTGAGTAAAAGGGCCTCTGCCAGCAGTCGAGACTAAAATCTTTAACAAAAGTGTTCGTTGAAGAAGCTTAAACTGGTTTTTCCTTGATTAATGAGGGCTGTTCTGCTTAGCGGTCTCGTATCAAGAAAGACTACAAAATATCCACTTCCGTCGCGTGGATTACGTCGTTCCGTTGAAAAGTTTCAAACAAAAATCGAATGTGTTGGATCTTCAAAATAAAGTCACTTAACACAGGCTGTGTTACGTGGTTTAAGCTTAAAAGTTACGGCGATAAATACAAAAACTTAGTAGAAAAGTAGACAAGATTACGCGAACAAGAGTGTGCAAAGCGTTGCAAAAAAGAGAAGAGTGTAACATCAAGAAGATTCAAGAGAAAAACTTAAGACTTTGTAAGAGAGGATTCAAGAGGAAGCTTCAAGAGAGCGATTTCCGGCTGCGCACACTTTTGTACTGGCCAAAGGGAGGCGTGTTTACACACGTTTGGGGGACCCAAGGGGCGTTTACTGAAAGTTTTGGAGTTTTTAATACTTTCTCTGTCCCATCAAATAAACAACTTAAACACATTTTAAAAACGTATTGTTTCTGCATTGTATCATAAGTGCACGTGAAACGCCTTTTACGAACATTTGGATATCAAACACATGTATATTCTCTTGTCATTTAGCTAAAACAAATTAATAATTCGTTTGTATTGTACCATACACTTATGCAAAGTCAAACAGAGTAACATCGTACGCTTTCTTGTCCTGTTGGATCCTGTTAAGGGAAAATGGTGAGGTTTGCATAGTTACGAACAATCTTTATTACACAGAAATGGAACAGAACGAAGAATTGTCTTAGTTTCGAAGCAGAGTCATTACTCTGTTCAACCAAAGGAGGGCAATGTTCAATCACTTGTAGAATTCTGAAACAAAGAGACACAGTCCGTGGGCATTTATCAAGACAGTCCGTATATCACAGGATTAAGGTGTCAGTTGGTTCCTAGTCGTCCAGGTCTCCGGAAGATAACACTCACATAGTTCTTTGAACTTGTGAAAAACAAAGTCGTTAATTTAATTTCACTCTTGTGTGAACTCTTTAAAGCAACAAGAACACATCTGGAGAGAATTAGCAAGAAGATGTGAATTGACTTTCCTTATCTGTCCTTGGCCTGGATAAACAAAAAGGAAGAGTCTTTAAAAGTTCGGAGTTGTAATTCTTTATGACTCTGAAGGGTGTTGGTTCCTCCTGGTACGAGACACTACACACACGCACTCTCAATCTCGCTCATTCTCACTTTCACTCGGATGAAAAGACTCTAAAGGTAGCTGTTCTACCTCAGAACCAGAGTCAGCCATTACTAATGCCAAAGCTTCATCACAGGTGTATTTTTTATTTGTCATTTTTGCATTTACCAGCTAGAGAACGAGGCTTCTATTGAGCCGGTCCAGACACTCCCATGGAGACGCAAGTCTGAAATCTTCTTCTACAAATTTTTTAATGGCAACACATGGTAATAGCGGACTAGAAACAAACTACAGGGTTTCTGACATCTGGTGGAAGGGAATGGAAACATAATTTAGAGCATAAAACGGAAGTAGCGGCTGTTTTTTCCAATCAAGTTGCTTGTCGCAATTTTATTTAGTCTCTGTTTAATTAAAGTATTCAAATGTTTTTGATAATCATGGTCTGGGTTTTTGTGATAGAACGGAACTTTCTCCATTCCCAGGTGCACAAGCCGCCATTATGCGAGATGAATTTAAACATGTGACACACTGATGACGTGGCAGCACTAATATATACAATGATAGACAAGGCCATAGTGAGCTATAAACAGAAGTCTGAAATAGATTATACTATAGAAGTTCTTTTTCGGTGGATACATAAATACAATGGAAATCACAATAAACAGAATTGTATGGATTTATATATACAATGCAGTAGGGCTGCATCTAACAATTATTTTAATAATCGATTAATCTGTCAATTATTTTTTAATTAATCGATGAATCGGATAAAAAACAAAAAAAAAAGCATTCATTTCCAACCCTTTATTTAAAAACAGAAATAAAATCTTTACAAAGTGCACAAATATATTGCTCCTTGAACATCCCTGAGCCGTTATAATAATAATAATAATAAAATAAAAATGGACTAACACAACAAACATACACATGTATGCTATACATCTGCCAAATATATAGACTTTAAAAAAAAAAAAATAAAGTGCCACCTGAGCTGCCTGAACAATAAATAATTTATAAAAAATAAAGAACAATACAAATCAAAAATTTAATAGGGATTGTTTGAATGTCAGAACTTGTTCTCTACACTACATTGCATTTACTAGACACATAAAATTGTCAGGACCAGGCAAAAGGACTCAAAAAACAGATCCCACAATAGACAGAGCTTTGAAGTTATTTACTTTCCGAGGCAAAGGTACAAATCCAAAATCCAAGAGACGTAATCAAAAGACAAGGCAAAGGTCAAAAATACTAGAATCTATCAAATACTATACGAAGAAACAATGGAAAGCTCACACTGAGGTAAAGACAATCTGGCACAGGACAGGGGAAAACACACAGACTATAAAGGGAACACAATGAGACACAGGTGGAACACATTAGGGATGGAGCAGGTAATCACAGTGGAGGGAAAGACACCAGGGCAGGAAGACAATCTGGAACACAGACAGGGTTTAGTGATTTCACAATAAAACACAGGAAATGAAATACACTACACAAACAGATAAACACACAACACTAGGACATGACAGAAATAGCATAAGAAATTAGGTCTTGTTTTCTGAAAAAAAAAAAAAAAAACACCTCAAAATTAAGTGAAGCTAAATTATCTGCCAATGGGGTAAGAAAATAATCTTAATGATACATAATCTCAAACAGAAGTTTTAAGCATCACTAAATTTTCTCATGCCATTTTTCTTCTAGTTTTTGTCTAGTTATCTTGATTTAAGTTTTTTTTATATATATTTGGACTGGAAACGAGACAAAAAAGGTGAGTAAATAGTCTTGCAATGCAAAGTGCAAAGTAACTATACCACCCCTGCTTTACTATTGTTATTAACAAGCTAACGAAACTTGTCATGCTTGTCATGCTGCATAACAAGTAAACACCAGGAACAAGGACATTACGTTCCTCATAACTTCAATATAGAACAAAAGTAGGATTCAGGAGTGATTACCCTGCTGTTGAACTCCCTTCCCCCGTTTCAGGTGCAGGGTCATTGCCGTGGTGCTCCCATGCCGAGCCATGTCGCTTTTGCATATTTTGCAGTTAACACACTTTTATTACACGTTTATTTAGTGCGAAATGCTCCCACACCTTGGATGACTTGGGGCGCACGGATTTCTCTGCCTCTGCATGTATCTTGCATCTACCTCCACTCTTTATTTTTTTTTTCTTCGCGGCGCCTGTCTATGAGGCGCCAAACTCTGCTAGCACTAGCATCAGTGCGTGTGTGCTAGCACTAGCATCAGTGCACGAGAGAGATCGAGGGTCTTCATTCCGCTCCGCAATCAACTAAAGTTTTTATTTTTTACATAATAATCAAACGTTTCTGCGTCGCGTGACACAATGGATCACTTATGAAATTTGTTGCCAACTCTTTAGTAATCGATTTGTTGTTGCAGCCCTACAATGCATTGCCTTGAACTCTGCAAAAGAGCAGCTCCCATACCAGACTGTGACACAGTTGGTCAAGATGCTTTCTATTGCACAACAATAGAAGTTCACCAGGATATCTGAGGACAACCAATTCTTCTTTAGTGTCCTTAAGAAGAAGAGTTGCTGGTGAGCCTTCTTGACCTGGTTGGAGATGTTGATAGTCAGGACAGGTCCTCCGAAATGTGGGTCCCCAGGACTCACTTGTAACTGGAGACATGCTCAACAGCAGTTCCATTGATGTGGATGTTGTCATGTGTGCATCTTGACTCTTTCCTGAAGTCCACAATGAGCTCCTTCGTCTTGGAAGGGTTCAGAAGGTTATTTTTATGGCACCATGGGGCCAGGTGCTGGACCTCCTCCTGTAGGCAGTGTCATTGTTGTTGCTGATGAGATCAATCACAGTAGTGTCATCCGCAAACTTGATGATGGTGTTAGATCCATTTACTGGCCTGAGGTCAGAGGTGAAGAGGGAGTAGATGAAAGGGCTCAGTACACAGCCCTGTGGTACACCAGAGTTGAGTGTGGTGGTGTTGGAGCAGATGGGACCTGCTGGGGTCTGTTGGTCAGGAAGTCCAAGATCCAGTTGCAGAGGGAGGTGTTAATGCCCAGGTCTTCAAGTTTGGCTATTAGTTTGGATGGGATGACCGTGTTGAATGCTGAGCTGAAGTCAAACAGTATACGTGCATAAGTATTCTTATTGTCCAAATGTGTTAGCACAGAGTGCAGTGCCATGGAAACGGCATCCTCTGTGCTCCTTTTGCTGCGGTTGGCAAACTAGTGAGAGTCTAATGTGGATGGCTGAGAGTGCTTTCAGGTGTGCCAGGACCAGCCGCTAAAAACACTTCATGACAATAGGTGTCAAAGCTACAGGGTGGTAGTCATTAAAGCACTTTGGGCTGGAGTGTTTTGGCAATGGCAAAATCTGTCTGGTTCAGCGGCTTTGTGCGCACTGATCCAGCTCAGTGCGTTGCAGATGTTTGTGGTGAAGAGTGTGATTAGTGGGTGGTCAGGTGAGGGTTTAAGCTTGGTGGCAGTAGTTGTATTGTCTCTCTCAAAGCGCACCTAAAAGTCATTAAGCTCATTCAAGAAGGGGACATCAGTGGCTGCGGAGGTAGAGTGTGTGGTTTTGTAATCACTAATGGCCTGGCTGCCCTGCCACATGCGTCGAGGGTCGGAGTTGGAAAAGTGCTTATCTATCTTTGACTCCTTGATTCCCCTCCTCAGATTAGCTCTGGATGTGCTGTAGGCCTTTGCATCCCCTGATCTGAAGGCAGAATTGTGTGCCTTCAACAGGAGGCGCACCTCCTTGTTCATCCATGGCTCCTGATTTGGGTATGTGGTGATCTGCTTCTGAGTTGTGACATTATCTACGGTGGAGTGGATGTAATCCAATACAGAGGAGGTGTAGGGTCGATGTCAATGTGAGAGCCACAGGTGGCCTGAGAAGCAAATATACTCCAGTCTGTGAGTAGAAACCTTTCCTGGAGTGTGAAATATGCCCCTGCAGGACACACTTTGATAGTCCTTACTGATGGCTTCACACGATTAATGAGGGGTGCATATTTGGGGGTGAGGAACAAAGAAAGGTGATCTGACTGACTAGGTGTGGGGGGGGTTGCAAAATAAGCTCCAGCCATGTTTGTGTAAACATAGTCTAAGGTTTTGTTTCCTCTGGTGTGACAGGAAACATACTGGTGAAAATTTGGTAAACACTGCCTTTAGGTTTTTATTTTTTATTTATATAGCGCTTTTCCACCAAGTAGGCACCTAAGGTGCTTTACCCAGTGTTACAGCTGACCACTGGAGGCAAGGTGGGTTTAGTGTCTTGCTCAAGGACACAACAACAGTATGAACTGTAGGGGGGAGAGCGGGATCGAACCGCCCACCCGCCAGTTGAAGGACAGCCACTCTACCACTGAGCTACTGCCGCCCGGTTTGAGTAAAATCACCCGCAACAATAAACGAAGCTTCCGGTTGAGCGGTCTGTTGTTTACTGATGGCAGCCTAAAGTTCTTTCATAGCAAGCTTGCCATCAGCATCCAGGGGACTATAGGCTGTCGTTATAATGTTCGAAGTGAACTCCCGCAGTATATAAAACAGTCTACATTAACTAGGGCTGAACAATATTCTGTTTTAACATTGATATCGCGATGTGTGTGTGAGGGATAGTCACATCGCCGGAACATGCAATGTGAAGGGTAGTAGCCCATGGTGTATTAGCCGCTACTTCCAGTTTATGTGCTAAATTATGCTTCCATTCCCTTCCACCAGATGCCAGACACCCTGTACTTTGTTTCTAGTCCACTATTACCATGTGTTGCCATTAAAAAATTTCGAAGAAGAAGACTTCAAACTCACGTCTCAGTGGGAGTGTCAGCCGGCTGAGTGGAAGCCTCATTCTCTACACGCAAGCTGGTAAACATGAAAATGACAAATAAAAAATACACTTGTGATGAAGCTTAGTAATGGCTGACTCTGGTTCTCATGGAGAACATCTTCCTTTAGAGTGTTTTCAGCCAAGTGAAATTGAGAATGAGTGTGTGACTTGGACAGCGGCGGCGCTGCTCGTGCCTCTCTCTGTACATAAAGCACACTCTCTTTTTCACACACTTTGCCCAACATTCGTTAGGAAGGGAAGCCGTGTGCGTGAAGCACCTGCTGCTTTACTGCTGCACAGGTGACAGAAGCCGGGTTAGGTGTACATGGGTGAATGTACTCGCCGTGGACACAGTAGTGACAGGGAGGTCGGGAATAATGCGGCTTCTATTGACAGCTGGCTGGGACAAATACGTGTTGTTCATCCTGACACTTTACCCAGTAGAGAAGGGAGAGGCAGGGGAAAACATAGTCAGCGCAAATGTGCTAATCAAAGCAGCAATCGTAATGAAAGTGATGGTTGTGTGCTGTGTCTTATGAGAGGTCCCACACTAAAAAAAACTACCAACTATTCCATTTGGATAAAAAACGATAAAGCTACTGCAACCAAACACCTACAATACATGTGTATATTTCTCATATCTATTTTCATATGTTCAGAAAGACTTTTCAATACTAGTGGCAATATCGTCACTTGCCAATGAACCTGTCTCCAGCCTGCAAAGGTTGATAGACTTGTGTTCTTAGCTAAAGACCTTGAGTAAGCAAAGCATACAGCACACATAAGCATGCATGATCATAATCATGCTAAAGAATACTCAGTTTAGAAGTTTCATTTAATTTTGTTTAGTCATGATTATGATGATAACCAACACTGTTTTATTTTGGCACATTTGCTAAGAAAAGTTGACTTAAAAACAAAAGATTGCTAACCAAAATGCTAAAGTTGTTTTATAAAAAAATATATTTATTTTAGGTTATGTTATGAACCAGTCAGAGGGTTTGGTGTTGTAAAGCTGCTGTTTAAATTTGTGGGTCTTTTCTGCTTTGGGAATATGTTCTCTAATCTATTTAGAATATTTAATACAAAATATATTAAAGTCTTATTTTTCGCTTATTTCATATATTTAGCGATGATTATGATGACCAACACTGTTTTACTCTGGCACTTTGGCTAAGAAAAGTTGACTTAAAAGATTGTGAACCAAAATTATTATAAAAAATATATTTATTTTAAGTTATATTGTTGTAAACCAATAAGGAGGGTTGGTGTAAAGCTGCTGTTTTATTTAAAAATGTGTTCTGCTTTTGTGTTTACAGAAATGTTCGAATTTTGGAATAAAATATTAAATGACATTTGTCACTTAATGAAGCTTGTTTATTTGTGAAATTATTAATATCATGGAATTGTAATGATGGACTTTAGTCTGGATTGATGGATCTCAATATATATTGTTAAATGTATATGGTTAAATGTAAGACTGCATGATATTGGGAAAAAAAATACATTGCGATTTTTTCCCCAATAACGAGCAGTCCTACATTTAACCATAAGAAACTCAAGGTTGGCATGAATAATGACTGAGTTTGTGCACCAAGCTTTGTTAATGTAAATGCACAATCCACCACCTTTACCGCCATCTAGTGTTTTATCCGCCCAGAGTGTTTGGGGTCCAGCTAGCTCGATAGGATAGTATTGTCTGGTATGCCGCTGTGTAGCCATGTTTCCGATGCTGAGTCAAATCTCCATTTTGTTCACCAGTGATCTTATATTGGCGATGAAAATGTTGGGTAAAGAGAGCCGGTGTGGTATTAGCTTTACCTTAGCTCTTAGTCCTCCGCGCCTCTGTTTGCGATCTCAATGCCGCCTGCAAGTACTGAGTAGAGTGAATCGCCACGGGTGTTTAGGCAATCTCAGGAGGGATTTGAAGGGTGCTTGTGCCACCATCTTGGATCAAGTGATTTAGTAAAGACTATGTAACGATAGCCCTTTTACAAAATAAGCTGTGAATTAATATTTTGTTTTATGTTTTTCAGTTTAACAAAGCCGTAGTGCAATTTTGGCTAGTTTGAACAACTCAGGATCAAAATATGGCCCATGTGAAGTCAGTGCTGCAAAAAACACAAACCCAGCTGAACTACACAGATGAGGTGCAGTTAATTTATGTTTTCCTCTTTTCAGAGGTAGCCCAGCCCTGTTGGTCAATGTGATTGTTTCTGTTATTAATGTATTTGCAAGGTAATAACTTTTGCTTTTAACAGGCCACAATACTGAGTTTCAGGCATTGTACGGGCAGGAGGGTGAAACATTCCTCTGTGGCCCTGTTATCATTCCAGGTACGCATATATACTTGTCAGTTTCAGACATCTTAAGGACCCACTGTCGCTGTTAAGGGAGTGTGTGTGATATTGTTTATGTAATATGCATTGCGCAATGACAAAGTCTTGACTGAATAATTATTTGCAATAAAACCTTTATGATAGTGTTGCAGACTTATATGGTAAGCATTTGCAGCATTTTTGACAAAAGCATGTTTTTTTTTTTTTTAGTGAAGTAGAGGAATTGACCAGAGGTATTGGAAACGAAGGGAGACTCTTCAGTCAAATCATATACTATAGATATTTTGTTTACATGATGTGAGTGAACACTCCCTTGCCGTCTGTTCACAGCAAAAATAAACAACAATATACACAGTACAAAATAGTTAAATATTGGTGTTTTGTCTGTTCTTAATCAAGTTGTTTCTAAAGTAAATCAAGCACTCAAACTATCAGATCTCAAACCAGCTCACATTTAAGGATATATTCTATAAAAACTGACAAGTTCAATTAAATGACATGAAAGAAAGTGTGGTAATTAAATTTCACAGAACAAATCTCAGTGGATAGTCCAGGTAATTGTCTTAATTTAAACTCTTTGCTTTCAGTAAGATATTTTAGTTTGCTGCCATCCTGAAAAAAATTAACAAAATGTACTTTGTTTATTAAATGAAACCGTTACGTATAGTTTTTGTGGTTTTAATGTGAACTTGGATGAGAGTGCTATGCAATATTCCAGACAGCAAGTGGCGCAGAAAAACAAGGCTTGCGAGTGTGGGTCTAACCCTGCAGGTTTCAAGTATGCAGCTTCACAAGTATTCACAAGACTCATGTGCCCCAATGTTGCGGCAGGTCTTAGGGCAGATGCTGCTATTTTGTGGCAGGTGCTACAAAGTTGTGGCAAGTCTTGTGGCACTTGCCAGCGGAAAAGTACCTGCCCCTGACACAAAATGAGCTTGTCCTCTCTCCAGATACCCGTGTTGCTACACATTACTTATACATTAAAAACATGAGCGGTGGGGCTAATTAAATGCATTCTTCTATTTCGCATATTTGTACATTTTAGACACACAGCAATGTGTGGTCACATTGTTTTAATTTCATTATTGTGTGGTTTCATCGTTGATGATTCAATGTGAAAATGTGATGCAGCGCAGTACAATTTTGTGAGATGGCATGTGCTCTTCTGGCGCTGCTCTGTCAGACCGGCAGATGCAGCAAAGGAGAACAAGAACTGATTGTGGGTCCGTCTCATTTGTCCTTTTATTACAGCCCCATACTTTTAAACTTGTAGTGGGTCAACCGGCCAATACCTGCTACAGTTCTTGGTGGCCCGTACAGGGAAGACGGTGTGTGACCAGGTGAAAGGGAGACAGCCATGGCCGATGGTGAGAGGAGAAACTTGATGTGGAGCATCAAGAAAACCCTGCTCACCCTATCAGCGGATGAACTGTTCCAGATTGCCAAATCACTGGGGCCCATAACTGGAGAGGACCAGCAAAGTCTTAAGTCAGGGGATGAGGATAGTTGTTTCCAGTCCATTAATGATGTTATGTGCAGTAAAACTTTATTTGAGTCTGAAGACAGGGGGATGTCATATTTGCTACAGCTCAAAGATGTTATTGATGAGCTCATCCAAAGTCGTGATTTGTTAGTACCAATAACCCTGTCCCCAGAGACCCAGATCAATGACACTGTTCAAAGTCAAATGACTGATCCCCACCAAGTTGTGACCACAAACAGTACAGAAATCCAGGAGCTGCTTACTAGTTATGAGGAGCCAAGTAAAAAAATCTCACAGTACATGCCCACAGCCGCTGCTCAGCCTGTACTGCAGTCACTAGTAAAAACACAGTCTAAATCGCAGTTTAGAGTGCAAAGCAACACAACTGAATACCCCACACATGAAAAAGTTGTGTCACTCAGCGATCTCTCATACCTCCATCGTAGAGAGTTCAAAATCCAAGGTGGTCAAATAGGAGACCAGGGATCAGATAAGCTATAACGATGTTTGTCGTCAGATCGAAGAAGGGTTTAAAGATCAGTTCTGCGATGGTGAAATAGTCAGAGCTGACTTAAGAGTTATCAACCCTGATAATTTCAAAGACATGCTGATAAATAAAGATGAACTGACAGTAGAGAAAATAAAAGACTTTTTGCACTCCCACCTTGGCGAACAGAACAACATAGAATTGTTCCAAGAACTAATGTGCACTAAGCAAGGTGAGGGTGAGACCCCCCAGCAGTCACAGATGTAAAGTACTCTGCTAGTACGGTCCAAGATGTGTTTCTCCATACTGTGTATCAGGATAGGATACAAACACAGTGACATTCAAAGAGAACTAAAACCATTACTAGCTGACCCTTACTGATGAAGCAATACACAAACATATCAAAAAAGTAATGAGTGATGAAAATGAAAGGCAGCAACACTTAGGTCCAGTGACACGCCCCAGAGGTGCCCATGCACAAACTGCACAAAAGAAGACACTTGTGTGAAGAGAACTCATAAAAAGACGGACCTAATACAACAACTGGTTGAAAAAGTTGAAAAGTTAACAAGTTAACACATGAAAAGCAAAGCAAGTCACCAGAACACAAAACAACGTGGCTGTGCAGTGTCTTGAACAAAATCGTCCTGATTGTCCTCACTACATTTACTGCGGAGAAGAGGGACGAGCAGTGGGCTGTTTAAGGAAGTCGTCGTCAGGGATACTATAGCCGTTCTCTGTCAAAGGACAAGCATTGACCGGACCCTATGTAACGTCCCAACCCGCAACAAGTAAAGACATACAACAAGGACAGCCAGCACCAAACAAACATATCAATACACTGGCTACGGACTTACCTGATGTTAAAAATGAAAGACTCGCAAAGCTTATTGGGAATACAGCACTCACCCAGTATAGTCTGAAAGGTTTTGCAGTTAGTGCCTTACTAGACAGTGGGGCCCAGTTAAGTAAGCATCATTGATAGAGAATGGAAAGAGAAATACTTACCAGAAACAGCGATTCAGTCACTAAGCAAAATTATTGATTAGGAGGAAGATTTGAAACTCAATGCTGTAAATGGTGACAGACTGCCATTTGATGGCTGGGTGGCCATAACAGTCAATCTTATGGGTAATGTTGACCCTAGCTTGTCAATCCCTGTACCATTCCTTGTTAGTAGTTTTGCTCTGGAGAGACCCATTTCAATGTCCTAGAGGAAGTGATCCAAAAGCAACCTGATCCATCCCGACAGAGAAGGCAGAACTTCTTGTGAACTTCATTCAAACTAACAAATCTTTAGTTCAAAATTAAAGAATACGCACCAGTAAGTATGACACCACCATCCCAGCTGGACTAGTAGCCTGGATAAAGTGTCTCACCTGGAATGAACTTGTCAGTTTTTTTGTTTGAACATGATGAAAATAACACAAAATTGACTGAACTGGACATTGGTGAGGGTCTTGTGGAGAAACATAATGTAAAGCGCCCCTATGTTCTAATACCGGTGGGCAATAACACCAAACATACTGCGACATTACAAAGAAAAACAGCCCTCCGTAGTATTCATAGTGTTGGTTAAACAAATAAACATGAACGCACCTGTGGAGCCAGAGCTCACAGTGACTGTAAGCAGTGTTGCCCCCACTCCCGCTACTGACCAATCACCATGGCTACCTTCTGTTGATCTAAGTCATCTCACTGATGAACAACAAGCAAAAATTAACAAAATGCTCTGTGAAGAGTCAGAAGCCTTTGCCCGAGACAGCACAGACATCGGATGTATACCTACCCTGCAAATGTCAATCAACTTTGAGGACAATATTCCCTTCCTACTCATCAATACCAAAGCCGCTTTTAAAAGAGGTAAAAGACAACATACAAGAACTATTGCTAAAAGGTTGGATAGTAAAATCTAATTCCCCGTATGCTGCTCCAGTTGTTGTGTCAGAAAAAAGATGGCAACCTAAGACTGTGTATTGATTATAGGTTTCACAATAAAAAGACTGTTCCTGATTGACATCCGCTTCCCAGAATAATAAGATTTGACAGACACGCTTGGTGGTTATGCCGGGTTTAGTATTCTAGATCAGGGGAAGGCATACCATCAAGGTTTTGTTGCTGAGGGTTCCCGCCAGTTCACTGCCTTCATAAACCCCTGGGACTTATATGAATGGGTCCGTATCAGATTTGGCTTGACAAATGCCCCTGCAGCATTCCAAAGGAGCATGGAGGAAATGCCCCCTTAGAGATGAGTGTTGCCTCCCATATTTGGATGATATTCTGTGCTATGCAAAAAGTTTTGATGAACATGTCGAATGCCTCAGAAAAGTCCTTCGTGCCCTACATGGGGTAAAACTAAGGCCGGACAAATGTGAACTTGTGAACTCAAAAATGAAGTCAGCTACGTGGGCAGGACAGTGGAAGGTGTGAGGAAACTCACAGGGTTCCTGGGGTACTACCAATCTTACATCCAGGACTTTTCTCAGATAGCCAGGCCTATCTATGAGTTGCTTCAGACAAAGCCAGGTACAGTCCAAAGCCCCACCTGTAAGAAAAATAGTAAACGCCCCCAGTTACCATCTAAAGAACCAGTCACAGTGACCCGGTAAACGCTCAGAGAGAAGATCCCGTTATCAGCCAAGTCATCAAGTTGAAAGAATCACAGACAAAACTGACAGAAGAGGTACATAAAACAGTACGTGGAGTGGCACATAAACTGTTACATGAATGGAAAGTTATTTCTCGAAAGCGACTTGTACAGACGGACAAAAGAGAGAAAACAGCTAGTTCTCCCTGCAAAGTACAGAAATCTAGTTCTACAACAGTTACATAATGAAATAGGCCATGTTGGTACCGAAAGAGTACTTCATCTTGCAAGAGAAAGATTCTATTGGCCCTTTATGGCAAAAGAAATTGAGTCCCTGCATTAT
Organism: Neodontobutis hainanensis; assembly: GCA_024349245.1. NCBI lineage: Eukaryota > Metazoa > Chordata > Actinopteri > Gobiiformes > Odontobutidae > Neodontobutis > Neodontobutis hainanensis. The sequence goes on along the minus strand of JALDNG010002323.1, from coordinate 3,652 downwards.
GTCTAAGAAACCAGTGACACACGTTCGAGCCCATATGGGCAGCATAACATCTAGTTTTCCTTTAGCTTGTGTGTATTGACTATTTACACCTTGAAGCTAGTCGTGGAGGTTATGAGTACATTCTAGTGGTAGTTGACCACTTCACCAGATTCGCTCAGGCTTATCCCACAAAAAACAATAGCGGTCGCACAGCAGCTGAGCGCATTTTCCATGATTTCATCCCCCGGTTTGGGTATCCCCAAAAATTACATCACTACCAGGGGCGTGAATATGAAAATTAACTGTTTAAGACACTACAAAATCTATCCGGTGTTGGCCATTTACGCACGTCACCATACCACCTGCAAAGCAACCCAGCCGAGCGGTTCAATAGAACCATCCTGCAAATGTTAAGGACTTTGACAGACGCTGAAAAGCTGCGGTGGAAAGACCATCTTCCACACATTGTACATGCATACAACTGTACGGTGAATGAACAGTCTACACCACAACACTTCATGCACACCCAAAACACATATACACTAATGACCGATATGTAGGGATGGGTACTGAAACACGGTATTAAATTGGCCCCGGGGCTAAATTATGAAAGACCAGAGTATCAGTAAGATCTGACACTATCAGTTCCGCTTTCGGTACTGGAGGGGTAAAAAATCATCAGCAACTTAATGACTTTCTATTGCTTAACAACTGCTTTGATCCTTTTCAGACAGGTTTTAGGCCCCATCACAGCACTGAGACTGCACATTATCAAAGTCACAAATGACATCCGTCTGAACACTGACACGGGCAAAGTCTCCATCTTAGTTCTGTTGAATTTGAGTGCTGCGTTTGATACAGTGGACCATGATTTGCACATGCGCATTGTTAAGCTTGAGATCCCGCCGCTCTCTGATTCAAAAATAACCGTCCATCACACTCTGAAGAACACAACCCCAATCTGTCGAGTGGCTGCTGTGATGGTTCACTTCAGCAGCAGACGCCGAACCCCTTCAGCGAGGCTGCGACACAGAACAAGCAACATTGATACTGGTAAGTTAATCTTTGTCTACCGTTAACGTTTTTTTCCCAAGTATACCTGACTTGCCTTGACTCTGGCCGTGATTTCAGCACCTAAGCTTGATGGCATGTAAATTATAAGATAGCACTAGAAATGTTAGCACTCTTCATTCCAACTATAATGTTAAGTTAAGTTAGCCGCCCTCTGGTCATGGGTGAGTAATGCTATCGCTAGTTAACTGGCTAATAAATGCAAACTATTATTTCTAAATGCATTTTGTGGGTGCAATATGCAATTAGCTTAAGTTACCACGTGTGACATTAAGTAAGTTAAAGTTATAGCTAATATTAATTCAAATGCATTTTTTCTGCTGAATGTTTTCTGTTTTTAATAGTTAACAGTGGCGCGAAGAGCATACAAAATGTGTATTTGTCGAGATTACTGTCTTTTAAAAGCGGGCTCTGTTTTAAAGCTAGCTAGAGGGTTGCCAACTCTCAGACACAGGCTTTCAGGCCCTGTCACACGGCATCACTCCCAAGTCTTACGCCAAATTGCCAAACCCATTTTTAATATGAAACAAAGTATAAGCTTTTACATTTTTTAAAAAAGTTTTAATATGAAATTCAAACAATAAATTCCTTTTTGGTGCCCTCAATGTTGAAAAACAGAGTTGCAACATGCTACAATCTCGCGGCGTGGCAGTCACGTGGTTCATATAGCTCTGTCTGAATAGTTCTAAACAAGTCAGCTTTGACAAATATAATTTACCCCAAGAAAAGTTTAAAATGGTGCTAAAAACAAATGGGTTTTCCATGTTATATATACACACATATACATACAGAAAGCCTATGGATGAAATCAACATTTGTGAGCCACAGTATTATCAGCCATAATATTACAAGGCCCAGCTATTTCTAGCTGCTAATGTTAGTTTGCTACACTGTTAACAGGATTAAATGTTGTAAAAATGTAATAAAAAGTTAACCTGGATTCCTAAAATCATAAAATAAACCGTATATCTATTTATGTTAAATGTTGGGTATTTTGAATTTGTGCATGATGCTAGTAGTTACCACACTTTAATGCTAACAGCTAAAACTTAGCCATGTTTTCTCTTCAACTTTCAGGGAAGAAGACACCAATCAGTTGTGTTCCTGCTGTGCCAAGTGGTGAGACTCCAGAAAGCCTTGAACAAGAGAGGATTTCCCTTCTAGCAGAACTACAGCAAAGAAACAACAGACAAGCAATAAAAGAAAAAATGGCAAAGACATTTGGATACCGGAGACAAGAAATTGTGCATAAGAAGCTGAGCTTCGAGAGATGGCCTGCACTTTTTCAGATGGAAGAGGTAGGTTTTTAGATGCAAAGCACCTCAGACGCATTAGTCAACCATTAATTTACTCACTTAATTGTTGGTCTGTAGTGGAGGTTCACAGGTATTACACTTTCTCTAAAACCAGTTAAATCCATGCAAGCAAATGTCTTTCTGCTTGCAGTTTAACATTTTAGACCTAACTGTTGATTCACTTATGAGTTGTTTTTGTTTTAGGTGATAATTTAGTAATGTTGTTGCAGGGGATTCTGTTTTGTGCACCATCTTAAAAACTTATAAACTTACTTCTGTATTCTCTACTTTTTAGATCAATGCTGAGTTCAGGCGAAATACAACAGTTCCTTTGGAGACAAAGTTTTTGGCGCCGTTGGACAAGCACTACCAAACTGTTGGATGTCATCAGGAGCAAGGGAGGGGTTGTGAAAGAGAAGACCACCAGGATCAGGACAACCATGGCAATCTTTATCACTGGGAAAGAGAATCCTCTCCATCCACCAAAAGACATTAAAATTGTCATCGAAGTAAGAGATCCTGAACCAGTTGCCCTCTGTTGCAACCACTTTTGACATGGTCTTTGGGCTCATATACACATTTAACCTTAAATATCCAAAAAGGCTGCAGTTCACCTTTGAATTTGTGCAAAAAGTCCTGTTTGTGTTTCTGTTTGTGTTCAAATTTATGGTGTTTTACAACAAACACTTTGGATCCTTTTGTAAGAGGTTGCACTTAAAAAACTGCATTTTCACAGCAGCATTTACAAATGTGGCTGCCCAAGTTCGATGGCTACCAGCCTCAAAGGCCGAAGTAGGCCAAGTGTTATGGACAACTGGAGAGCCTGATTGCAGTGTTTTATGTGTATGCACATATTTCTATGAAAGAGTTTAGATTTTCAGACCAATAGAGAGGGCCTGGAGCATGCTAGATTGCATATAAATTAGTTGCTTACAGCCCTGTATCAGAAACTGTCAGTGTCTTAGTAGTTCCACTGTTCACTGTCTGAGGAACAGTTCCAAGATTTGTATCGGTGTTCGGCTGAAAGAGACTGTTCATCATATACATTTGTATAAAGACAGTATTGTATATCTGTTTAAAAATGTAATTGTATTTTAGGATGTTTTATGGTGATGTGTTCTGTTAGAACAAACCTTCAAATGTTCAATGTCTATTGAACAATAAACAAATGTTTTCTAAAGGAAAGTGTTATGGTGGTCATTGATTAAAAATGTTTTAAAAGCATTCATTAAATTTGAGACAAGTAAAATGATTAGTTTACTCTAACCTATAAATATTAGTGTTTTTTTACTTAAAATAATTAGTTT
>JALDNG010002322.1:0-39100 GCA_024349245.1 Neodontobutis hainanensis | reverse complement strand
TCTAGATGATACTCACCAAAATTGGGGCCATTTAGATGAAAACACATTGGGTTTAATCTTTTGACCCGAGGGGTGCGATTTAGTTGGTCGCGCCTTTCACCCCACATGGTGGACTTCCTGTTGAGTTTAGGCTGTGGCTGTCATAGACTTTTCTGTTTGGCCTGAGGTGTCCTATGGATGTACCAAGTTTCATTTTTCTACGTTGGAAAAAATTATTTTCACTTTCCATAGGCCGAATGTATTTTCATTTCCCAGGGGTCGCCACAGAGTCATTTCTTTTTATTATTTTTTCAAATATTTAAGATACATCAATATTTTGCCAGGCTTAAGTTTAGTGGCCAATAAAATTAACTTTTTGCACATTTACTGGGTCAAAATTAAGGACAATTTTGCAGAAAAATTTGCAGAAAAATAAAAATTAAATAAAAATATAAATTGAGCAAAAACAACAAGAAAAGGCATTGTCTATTTTGCACACAAGTGTTTAGCTCATTTTGCCTAAGTTTGGTGTTTCTTGAATGAAGCGGCTATTTTCTGTCAATTTTTAAAAGTGAGGTGTATTCTAACCCGGTTCACATTTTCAATTCAAAATGGCCGCCTTCGCGTGTGTGATAGGGTGTGGTCCCCATTGGCTTTTATGTTCATAAGCCCATGCTGGATGTGTGTACCAAGTTTCATTTGCCTAGGACAAACTAAAATTTTCCCTTCCCATTGACTTTTTCCACATATTTGCGCTTGCTATGGCAACACATTTATAAATAGGGGTGGATGTCATTAGCTTTTATGTTCGTCATGACATAAGTGATGTGTGTGCCAAATTTTATGTCTCTATGACATACTAAATTCTTGGGTCCCATTATAAGTTTGTAGGTGGCGCTAGAGGGCCATTTCTAAAGCTAACCCTTTTATTTACATATCTTTGTGTTCAGGTCATGAATGTGCACAAACGCCTTTTTGAGTCCAACTTGATCCGAGAAGGCGTTTGAGAGTTAACGGATAATTTATTACCACAAAAATGGCCGCCGTTACAGGCTTGCCACACCCACACCCGATAAGATATCAAAACAAAATGACAGCTTTTGTTGGCACATGTGTCTAGATAATACTCAACAAATTTGGGGCCTTTTAGAAAAAAACACATTGGGTTTAATCTTTTGACCCGAGGGGTGCAATTTAGGTGGTCCCGTGTTCCACCCACCTGGCGGACTTCCTGTTGAGTTTAGGCTGTGGCTGTCATAGACTTTTCTGTTTGGCCTGAGGTGTCCTATGGATGTACCAAGTTTCATTTTTCTACGTTGGAAAAAATTACTTTCACTTTATATAGGCCGAATGTATTTTCATTTCCCAGGGTCGCCACTGAGTCATTTCTTTTATTATTTTTTCAAATACTTAAGATACATCAATATTTCGCCAGGCTTAAGTTTAGTGGCCAATAAAATTAACTTTTGCGCACATTTACTGGGTCAAAATTAAGGACAATTTTGCAGAAAAATTTGCAGAAAAATAAAAATTAAATAAAAATATAAATTGAGCAAAAACAACAAGAAAAGGCATTGTCTATTTTGCACACAAGTGTTTAGCTCATTTTGCCTAAGTTTGGTGTTTCTTGAATGAAGCAGCTATTTTCTGTCAATTTTTAAAAGTGAGGTGTATTCTAACCCGGTTCACATTTTCAATTCAAAATGGCCGCCTTCTCGTGTGTGATAGGGTGTGGTCCCCATTGGCTTTTATGTTCATAAGCCCATGCTGGATGTGTGTACCAAGTTTCATTTGCCTAGGACAAACTAAAATTTTCCCTTCCCATTGACTTTTTCCACATATTTGCGCTATGGCAACAAATTTATAAATAGGGGTGGTTGTCATTGGCTTTTATGTTCGTCATAACATAAGTGATGTGTGTACCAAATTTTATGTCTCTATTACAAACTAAATTCTTGGGTCCCATTATAAGTTTGTAGGGGGCGCTAGAGGGCCATTTCTAAATCAAACCCTTTTATTTACATATCTTTGTGTTCAGGTCGTGAATGTGCACAAACACCTTTTTGGGTCCAACTTGATCCGAGAAGGCATTTGAGAGTTAAGGTATATTTTATTTTCACAAACACGGCTGCCTCGTTACAGGTTTGCCACACCCACACCCGATAAGATATCAAAAACCAAATGACAAGTTTGGTTGGCACATGTGTCTAGATGATACTCACCAAAATTGGGGCCATTTAGATGAAAACACATTGGGTTTAATCTTTTGACCCGAGGGGTGCGATTTAGTTGGTCGCCTTTCACCCCACATGGTGGACTTCCTGTTGAGTTTAGGCTGTGGCTGTCATAGACTTTTCTGTTTGGCCTGAGGTGTCCTATGGATGTACCAAGTTTCATTTTTCTACGTTGGAAAAAATTACTTTCACTTTCCATAGGCCGAATGTATTTTCATTTCCCAGGGTCGCCACTGAGTCATTTCCTTTTTATTATTTTTTCAAATATTTAAGATACATCAATATTTTGCCAGGCTTAAGTTTAGTGGCCAATAAAATTAACTTTTGCGCACATTTACTGGGTCAAAATTAAGGACAATTTTGCAGAAAAATTTGCAGAAAAATAAAAATTAAATAAAAATATAAATTGAGCAAAAACAACAAGAAAAGGCATTGTCTATTTTGCACACAAGTGTTTAGCTCATTTTGCCTAAGTTTGGTGTTTCTTGAATGAAGCAGCTATTTTCTGTCAATTTTTAAAAGTGAGGTGTATTCTAACCCGGTTCACATTTTCAATTCAAAATGGCCGCCTTCTCGTGTGTGATAGGGTGTGGTCCCCATTGGCTTTTATGTTCATAAGCCCATGCTGGATGTGTGTACCAAGTTTCATTTGCCTAGGACAAACTAAAATTTTCCCTTCCCATTGACTTTTTCCACATATTTGCGCCGTTATGGCAACAAATTTATAAATAGGGGTGGTTGTCATTGGCTTTTATGTTCGTCATAACATAAGTGATGTGTGTACCAAATTTTATGTCTCTATTACAAACTAAATTCTTGGGTCCCATTATAAGTTTGTAGGGGCGCTAGAGGGCCATTTCTAAATCAAACCCTTTTATTTACATATCTTTGTGTTCAGGTCGTGAATGTGCACAAACACCTTTTGGGTCCAACTTGATCCGAGAAGGCATTTGAGAGTTAAGGTATATTTTATTTTCACAAAACGGCTGCCTCGTTACAGGTTTGCCACACCCACACCCGATAAGATATCAAAAACCAAATGACAAGTTTGGTTGGCACATGTGTCTAGATGATACTCACCAAAATTGGGGCCATTTAGATGAAAACACATTGGGTTTAATCTTTTGACCCGAGGGGTGCGATTTAGTTGGTCGCGCCTTTCACCCCACATGGTGGACTTCCTGTTGAGTTTAGGCTGTGGCTGTCATAGACTTTTCTGTTTGGCCTGAGGTGTCCTATGGATGTACCAAGTTTCATTTTTCTACGTTGGAAAAAATTACTTTCACTTTCCATAGGCCGAATGTATTTTCATTTCCCAGGGTCGCCACTGAGTCATTTCTTTTATTATTTTTTCAAATATTTAAGATACATCAATATTTTGCCAGGCTTAAGTTTAGTGGCCAATAAAATTAACTTTTGCGCACATTTACTGGGTCAAAATTAAGGACAATTTTGCAGAAAAATTTGCAGAAAAATAAAAATTAAATAAAAATATAAATTGAGCAAAAACAACAAGAAAAGGCATTGTCTATTTTGCACACAAGTGTTTAGCTCATTTTGCCTAAGTTTGGTGTTTCTTGAATGAAGCAGCTATTTTCTGTCAATTTTTAAAAGTGAGGTGTATTCTAACCCGGTTCACATTTTCAATTCAAAATGGCCGCCTTCTCATGTGTGATAGGGTGTGGTCCCCATTGGCTTTTATGTTCATAAGCCCATGCTGGATGTGTGTACCAAGTTTCATTTGCCTAGGACAAACTAAAATTTTCCCTTCCCATTGACTTTTTCCACATATTTGCGCGTTGCTATGGCAACAAATTTATAAATAGGGGTGGTTGTCATTAGCTTTTATGTTCGTCATGACATAAGTGATGTGTGTGCCAAATTTTATGTCTCTATGACATACTAAATTCTTGGGTCCCATTATAAGTTTGTAGGGGGCGCTAGAGGGCCATTTCTAAAGCTAAGCCTTTTATTTACATATCTTTGTGTTCAGGTCATGAATGTGCACAAACGCCTTTTTGAGTCCAACTTGATCCGAGAAGGCGTTTGAGAGTAACGGATAATTTATTACCACAAAAATGGCCGCCTCGTTACAGGCTTGCCACACCCACACCCGATAAGATATCAAAAACAAAATGACAGCTTTTGTTGGCACATGTGTCTAGATGATACTCACCAAAATTGGGGCCATTTAGACAAAAACAATGAGTTGAATCTTTTGGCGTAAGGGGTGCGATTTAGGTGGCGCGACTTTCACCCCACATGGCGGACTTCCTGTTGAGTTTACGCTGTGGCTGTCATAGACTTTTCTGTTTGCCCTGAGGTGTTCTATGGACCTACCAAGTTTTGTATTTCTACATTGGAAAAAATGTACTTTCACTTTCCATAGGCCCAATGTATTTTGACTTTTCTAGGGGTCGCCACTGAGTCATTTTTCATATTTTTTTCGCGACTTCAAATACATAAATTTTTCACGATCTTGAACTTTGGGCCAAATAAAAATGACTTTTCGCGCATGTTCACTGGGTCAAATTGAGGATCATTTTGCAGAAAAATAAAAATAAAAAAAAAAAAAAATAAAAAAAAAAAAAAATAATCCGAGCAAAAACAATAGGCCCTCCCGCTATCACCGGCTCGGGCCTAATTAAAGCCGCAAGCGGCGATAAAGGCCCTCGCCTCCTTGCGTCCGCTGGGACACATGTACTGGAGGATTGCATTTCGTGGCTTTAAAGCGTAAACTTCACGATAATGTCAAATAACCGGGCCTGTGCCTCTGCTTGAATCTTCTTCTGGCTGGAGCCTGCTTCATCACCTCGGGCCTGTGCTACTGCTGAGGCCTGCTACACCACCTTGTATTTAGAGTTAAAGGTCTCCACATTCCCTGGTTTTCCTGGGATCTGTCTAGACTTTTGAAAATAAAAGATTATGCTTGGGCTGAGGCGAGAAAAGTACAGGCTGGAGATTTGCAATGACTCAGAAAGCGCTGCACCCGCCTGTTAAAAAGTAAAAATGTAAATATTAGTTGTCTAAAATAACATGTTTACCAGTTCCAAAAGATTCTAAGGAGTTTTACAAGACTCTAGTCTTGGCTCTGGAGCGTCCTCCAAAGGAAGCATCCTGGCATTTGGTAAATGGCATTTATTTCCCAAAGTAATGGCTGCCTCTTCACAGGCTCATTACCACAGCCACAAATGTATCAAAAACAAACTGAAAACTTTATTGGCACTCGTGTCTAGATAATACTCACCAGATATTAGGCCGTTTAGATTAAAACACTTTGAGTTGAGTCTTTTGGCGTAAGGGGTGCGATTTAGGTGGCGCGCCTTTCACCCCACATGGTGGACTTCCTGTTCAGTTTAGGCTGTTGCTGTCATAGACTTTTCTGTTTGGCCTGAGGTGTCCTAGAAATGTACTAAGTTTCATTTTCCTACGTTGGAAAAAATTACTTTCACTTTCCATAGGCCGAATGGCATTTTCATTTTCCAGGGGTCGCCACTGAGTCATTTCTTTTTATTATTTTTTCAAATACTTAAGATACATAAATATTTCGCCAGGCTTACTTTTAGTGGCCAATAAAATGTACTTTTTGCGCACATTTACTGGGTCAAAATTAAGGATAATTTTGCAGAAAAATAAAAATTAAATAAAAATATAAATTGAGCAAAAACAACAACAAAAGGCATTGTCTATTTACCACACGTGTGTTTAGTTCATTTTGCCTAAGTTTGGTGTTTGTGGAATGAAGCAGCTATTTTCTGTCAATTCTTAAAAGTGAGGTGTATTTTAAGCCGGTTCACATTTTCAATTAAAAATGGCCGCCTTCTCGTGTGTGATAGGGTGTGGTCCCCATTGGCTTTTATGTTCATAAGCCCATACTGGATGTGTGTACCAAGTTTCATTTGCCTAGGACAAACTAAAATTTTCCCTTCCCATTGACTTTTTCCACATATTTGCGCTGTTGCTATGGCAACACATTTATAAATAGGGGTGGTTGTCATTGGCTTTTATGTTTGTCATGACATAAGAGATGGGTGTACCAAATTTCATGTCTCTATGACAAACTAAATTCTTGGGTCCCATTATAAGTTTGTAGGTGGTGCTAGAGGGCCATTTCTAAAGCTAACCCTTTTATTTACATATCTTTGTGTTCAGGTCATGAATGTGCACAAACGCCTTTTGTGTCCAACTTGATCCGAGAAGCGTTTGAGAGTTAAGGGATATTTTATTTTCACAAAATGGCCACTTGCTACACGCTTGCCACACCCACACCCGATAAGATATCAAAACAAAATGACAACTTTGGTTGGCACATGTGTCTAGATGATACTCACTAAATTTGGGGCCATTTAGATGAAAACACATTGGGTTTAACCTTTTGACCCGAGGGCTGCGATTTAGTTGGTCGCACCTTTCACCCCACATGGTGGACTTCCTGTTGAGTTTAGGCTGTTGCTGTCATAGACTTTTCTGTTTGCCCTGAGGTGTCCTATGGATGTACCAAGTTTCATTTTCCTACGTTAAAAAAATACTTTCACTTTCCATAGGCTGAATGTATTTTCATTTTCCAGGGTCGCCACTGAGTCATTTCTTTTATTATTTTTTCAAATACTTAAGATACATCAATATTTTGCCAGGCTTGAGTTTAGTGGCCAATAAAATTTACTTTTTATGCACATTTTCTGGGTCAAAATTAAGGATAATTTTGCAGAAAAATTTGCAGAAAAATAAAAATAAATAAAAATATAAATTGAGCAAAAACAACAAGAAAAGGCATTGTCTATTTTGCACACAAGTGTTTAGCTCATTTTGCCTAAGTTTGGTGTTTGTCGAATGAAGCAGCTATTTTCTATCAATTTTTAAAATTGAGGTGTATTCTAAGGCGGTTCACATTTTTAATTCAAAATGGCTGCCTTCTTGTGTGTGATAGGGTGTGTTCCCCATTGGCTTTTTGTTCATGAGCCCATGCTGGATGTGTGTACCAAGTTTCATTTGCCTAGGACAAACTAAAATTTTCCCTTCCCATTGACTTTTTCCACATATTTGCGCTGTTATGGCAACACATTTATAAATAGGGGTGGTTGTCATTGGCTTTTATGTTCGTCATGACATAAGTGATGTGTGTACCAAATTTCATGTCTCCATGACAAACTAAATTCTTGGGTCCCATTATAAGTTTGTAGGTGGCGCTAGAGGGCCATTTCTAAAGCTAACCCTTTTATTGACATATCTTTGTGTTCAGGTCATGAATGTGCACAAACGCCTTTTGGGTCCAACTTGATCCGAGAAGGCGTATAGTTAAGGGATAATTTATTACCACAAAAATGTCCGCCTCGTTACAGGCTTGCCACACCCACACCCGATAAGATATCAAAACAAAATGACAAGTTTTGTTGGCACATGTGTCTAGATGATACTCACCAAAATTGGGGCCATTTAGACAAAAACACAATGAGTTGAATCTTTTGGCGTAAGGGGTGCGATTTAGGTGGCCGCGCCTTTCACCCCACATGGCGGACTTCCTGTTGAGTTTACGCTGTGGCTGTCATAGACTTTTCTGTTTGGCCTGAGGTGTCCTATGGATGTACCAAGTTTTGTATTTCTACATTGGAAAAAATGTACTTTCACTTTCCATAGGCCCAATGTATTTTGACTTTTCTAGGGTCGCCACTGAGTCATTTTTCATATTTTTTTCGGGACTTCAAAAACATAAATTTTTCACGACCCTGAACTTTGGGCCCAATAAAAATGACTTTTCGTGCATGTTCACTGGGTCAAATTAAGGATCATTTTGCAGAAAAATAAAAATAAAAAAAAATAAAAAAATAATCCGAGCAAAAACAATAGGCCCTCCCGGCTATCACCGGCTCGGGCCTAATTAAAGCAAGCGGCGATAAAGGCCCTCGCCTCCCTTGCGACGCGGGACACATGTATTCGGAGGAATGCATTTCGTGCTTTAAAGCGTAAACTTCACAGTAATGTCAAATAACTGGGCCTGTGCCTCTGCTTGAATCTTCTTCTGGCTGGAGCCTGCTTCATCATCTCGGGCCTGTGCTACTGCTGGGGCCTGCTACACCACCTTGTATTTAGAGTTAAAGGTCTCCACATTCCCTGGTTTTCCTGGGATCTGTCTGAACTTATAAAAATAATAGATTATGTTTGGGCTAAGGCGAGAAAACAAAATACTGACTGGAGATTTGCTCAGAAATCGCTGCACCCGCCTGTTAAAAAGTAAAAATGTAAATATTACTTGTCTAAAAAAACAAGTTTACAAGTTCCAAAAGATTCTGAAGAGCTTTCCAAGGCTCTAGTCTTGGCTCTGGAGGAGCGTCCTTTAAAGGAAGGATCCTGGCATTTTGTAAATGGCATTTATTTCCCAAAGTAATGGCTGCCTCTTCACAGGCTCATTACGACCACAGCCGTAAATGTATCAAAAACAAAATGACAACTTTGGTTGGCACTCGTGTCTAGATAATACTCAACAAATTTGGGGCCTTTTAGAAAAAAACACATTGGGTTTAATCTTTTGACCCGAGGTGCAATTTAGGTGGTCCGTGTTCCACCTCACCTGGCGGACTTCCTGTTGAGTTTAGGCTGTGGCTGTCATAGACTTTTCTGTTTGGCCTGAGGTGTCCTATGGATGTACCAAGTTTCATTTTTCTACGTTGGAAAAAATTACTTTCACTTTCCATAGGCCGAATGTATTTTCATTTCCCAGGGTCGCCACTGAGTCATTTCTTTTATTATTTTTTCAAATACTTCAGATACATCAATATTTCGCCAGGCTTAAGTTTAGTGGCCAATAAAATTAACTTTGCGCACATTTACTGGGTCAAAATTAAGGACAATTTTGCAGAAAAATTTGCAGAAAAATAAAAATTAAATAAAAATATAAATTGAGCAAAAACAACAAGAAAAGGCATTGTCTATTTTGCACACAAGTGTTTAGCTCTTGCCTAAGTTTGGTGTTTCTTGAATGAAGCAGCTATTTTCTGTCAATTTTTAAAAGTGAGGTGTATTCTAACCCGGTTCACATTTTCAATTCAAAATGGCCGCCTTCTCGTGTGTGATAGGGTGTGGTCCCCATTGGCTTTTATGTTCATAAGCCCATGCTGGATGTGTGTACCAAGTTTCATTTGCCTAGGACAAACTAAAATTTTCCCTTCCCATTGACTTTTTCCACATATTTGCGCCGTTGCTATGGCAACAAATTTATAAATAGGGGTGGTTGTCATTGGCTTTTATGTTCATAACATAAGTGATGTGTGTACCAAATTTTATGTCTCTATTACAAACTAAATTCTTGGGTCCCATTATAAGTTTGTAGGTGGCGCTAGAGGGCCATTTCTAAAGCAAACCCTTTTATTTACATATCTTTGTGTTCAGGTCGTGAATGTGCACAAACGCCTTTTGGGTCCAACTTGATCCGAGAAGGCATTTGAGAGTTAAGGTATATTTTATTTTCACAAAAACGGCTGCCTCGTTACAGGTTTGCCACACCCACACCCGATAAGATAGCAAAAACAAAATGACAAGTTTGGTTGGCACATGTGTCTAGATGATACTCACCAAAATTGGGGCCATTTAGATGAAAACACATTGGGTTTAATCTTTTGACCCGAGGGGTGCGATTTAGTTGGTCGCGCTTTCACCCCACATGGTGGACTTCCTGTTGAGTTTAGGCTGTGGCTGTCATAGACTTTTCTGTTTGGCCTGAGGTGTCCTATGGATGTACCAAGTTTCATTTTTCTACGTTGGAAAAAATTACTTTCACTTTCCATAGGCCGAATGTATTTTCATTTCCCAGGGTCGCCACTGAGTCATTTCTTTTATTATTTTTTCTAATATTTAAGATACATCAATATTTTGCCAGGCTTAAGTTTAGTGGCCAATAAAATTAACTTTGCACATTTACTGGGTCAAAATTAAGGACAATTTTGCAGAAAAATTTGCAGAAAAATAAAAATTAAATAAAAATATAAATTGAGCAAAAACAACAAGAAAAGGCATTGTCTATTTTGCACACAAGTGTTTAGCTCATTTTGCCTAAGTTTGGTGTTTCTTGAATGAAGCAGCTATTTTCTGTCAATTTTTAAAAGTGAGGTGTATTCTAACCCGGTTCACATTTTCAATTCAAAATGGCCGCCTTCGCGTGTGTGATAGGGTGTGGTCCCCATTGGCTTTTATGTTCATAAGCCCATGCTGGATGTGTGTACCAAGTTTCATTTGCCTAGGACAAACTAAAATTTTCCCTTCCCATTGACTTTTTCCACATATTTGCGCTGCTATGGCAACACATTTATAAATAGGGGTGGTTGTCATTAGCTTTTATGTTCGTCATGACATAAGTGATGTGTGTGCCAAATTTTATGTCTCTATGACATACTAAATTCTTGGATCCCATTATAAGTTCGTAGGTGGCGCTAGAGGGCCATTTCTAAAGCTAACCCTTTTATTTACATATCTTTGTGTTCAGGTCGTGAATGTGCACAAACGCCTTTTTGAGTCCAACTTGATCCGAGAAGGCGTTTGAGAGTAAACGGATAATTTATTACCACAAAAATGGCCGCCTCGTTACAGGCTTGCCACACCCACACCCGATAAGATATCATAAACAAAATGACAGCTTTTGTTGGCACATGTGTCTAGATGATACTCACCAAAATTGGGGCCATTTAGACAAAAAAAACAATGAGTTGAATCTTTTGGCGTAAGGGGTGCGATTTAGGTGGCCCATCTTTCACCCCACATGGCGGACTTCCTGTTGAGTTTACGCTGTGGCTGTCATAGACTTTTCTGTTTGCCCTGAGGTGTTCTATGGACCTACCAAGTTTTGTATTTCTACATTGGAAAAAATGTACTTTCACTTTCCATAGGCCCAATGTATTTTGACTTTTCTAGGGTCGCCACTGAGTCATTTTTCATATTTTTTTCGGCGACTTCAAATACATAAATTTTTCACGATCTTGAACTTTGGGCCAAATAAAAATGACTTTTCGCGCATGTTCACTGGGTCAAATTGAGGATCATTTTGCAGAAAAATAAAAAAATAAATAAATAAATAAAAAAAAATAATCCGAGAAACAATAGGCCCTCCCGGCTATCACCGGCTCGGGCCTAATAATCCGAGCAAAAACAATAGGCCCTCCCGGCTATCACCGGCTCGGGCCTAATAAATTAACAGTATACGGGAATAGGTGTTGGGGGACTGGTGGACTGGTGTTGTGAAGAGCCAGATTGTCTTCAACATACCTGTTAGTCTGGTATACAAACTGATCACTGTCCATTAGCGGAGTGGTGAGTTCTTTTAGGTGAGAGAATATGATGCACTCAAATTTAATGATCACAGATGCAATTGGTTTATAGTCATTGAGGCATGCAATTTTGTTTGCTTTTGGTACTGGGGTGATGACAGAGTCAAGGATTTGAATACTGTACATTGTCTGAGTGAATGATTGAAGATATGGGTGCAGACTGGTGTTTAAGTACAGCTGGGCTAACACCATCAGGGCCAGCTGCTTTTCCTATAGTTTTAGACCCTCAATTTCTCCTCCTTGATATGTATGTTTTACCTTTTCTAATTGCTGTCCTTAGTTTGTATTTGGCCACATTAAATTGTTCCTTATTTACACTGATAAAAGAAGAGTGAACAGCGTAATCTTAACACCAACCAAAATAACAGAAGCAAACTTCCTGGGAAGGTAGTATGGTCTGCATTTAACGCAGATATATTCCAACACAACACGCACTGTTGAGCTCTGTAGTGTTGTTGCCCCAGCGCTGGTTGATCATAAAACATGCTGCCACCTTAGGTTTTCAGAAATAATTTGGCTGGCCTGTTGGCATGGTGTAGGGTGAAGCTAAGTGAGGTTACCGCCTCATCTGGTCCAGCCAGGTCTCAATTAAACAGATGGCATAGCAGTCCTTGCAATCCTTGTTGGTTTGAAATAACAGAAAGAGTTCATACATTTTTTTCTTTATCAATCTCATTCAGGAGAAGAGCTGGTAAAAGTGGAACCTGGAGAGTACAGCGGCACTGTCTTCCTGACTAGCTTATGCCTCCAGGAAGACGGATTTCCACATTGTTTGTAACTAGTATCTCCGTTGGAAAAGTTGAGAATGTGGCGCCATCTTGTCAAAATTTATATTTATTATCTTGTATATTAAATTGTGAAATAATTTACCTTTTAGACAGTTTGTAAGATTGTTTTATTGTAATATATAATATGGATGCATAACATTTTTATATGCACATACTTGAGTATCGGGCCCATTTGTGGGAAAACATGCTTCTGATACGCCATAAACTGGTGTAACCGAGTGGATAAAAGTACAGGACCTCGCCACTAAAAGTGGTGTGTTTTAAAATATTATTTCACAGTTTCACATGATTTTAGTATTTATCTGAGTTAGTGTTTTTGCCTTGATATACATTTTTTTTTTACATTTCTCTATTGTTTTCCCAATATAATATTTTGAGTTGATCAATTTAAAATTAAATTGCATCCTTATTCTTTATTAAAAAATATCTAGTGTCATACTGCACACTTCTGTATTGTTTTTACATTGATGTGCTTTGATGATCTTTTTCAGAGACTGCCCAGCTCTATAAATATTATAATGTAACCAGCCCTTTATGTGATAAAAACTAAAAAAAAACCATATTTCTGTCTATTTATTAAAGCAGTGCTGTATTGGCAGCACAGTGTGAGAGTAGGAACTTAAGATGGATGAGTAGTGGACTCACCAGAAGCATGGCCTGTTCGTGGAGGAGCTGTTGCTGCAGTATCTCCAGATGCCTCTGCTCCTCCTCCAGCTGACGGCGGATGTACTCCTGCCGATCAAACATCACACACTACTTCACTGACTGACTTCCCACATACTTTATGTAATTATCCTTATCCTGGTGATTGTAATATCAATTCGTCTGGGCTCAAGATAGTTTCCAAAAACTTAGACTTAATAATTTATTATTACATGTATGAATGTGTGAAAAGGTTTGGAGGTTGGAGAGTCCATAGGCACAAAATGGCTTCCACGCCTCCACCACCAGTGCGAGACTCTGAATGAAGGAAAATTGGATTCTGTAAAGCGCTACATAAATCCAATCCACTATTATTATTATTATCATTACTACTGTTGTTGTTGTTATTAATAATATTATTATTATTACTAAAATTAATATTATTGTTGGGTTAGCTCTTTTTTATGCCAACCTCTTTTTGATATCAGCTCTACCAAATGTCTTTAATATTTTTACTCTTTCTCCCATATTCAATTATAATTCACAAAGTGTTTGGAATGACAGGCTCTTTCAGATTCAGCTAATAAATGCTTATCATGTATCATGTATTATTTAATACAGTCAGCTCAGAAAGAACGGTGACTGTGCTCTCCAGTTTTGTGCCTCATACCTGTTCTCTGTCGGCACGGCGCTTCTCCTCTTCAGCCCTCCGACGCTCCTCCTCCTCTTTTCGGCGGCGCTCCAAGTCCTCCAGCCGCCGTTTCTCATCCTGTTCGCGCCGCCGCTGCTCTCGCTCCTGCTGCCTCCTAATCTCACGTTCACGCCGCTGTTGCTGTAAACGTGAAGCACACAAGCACACACACAGTGAGACCGCAATCTTTACATATGGTAGGCTAATTCTTTTAGCCTACCTTTACTTTAAATGTACTGAAAGATTGAAAGACTGTACAACACAATAAAAAATGTAAGGCTTCTCAGAAAAAAGCTAAACATTTTATGATCCTTAATTTTAAAAAAACTTGCATCAATCTGAAATCTAATATTTGTTAAGGATCCTCAGGAAACCCAATCTATATAAACTACAACTTAGCTTTGGACACTCGGTTGAAGGGTGGAACTGTCATCTGATCAGCACCTGGGGATGAGTTGGGTCCGATGGCGGGGGAGAAAGCTGGACAGACTCGGCAGACCCAAATATACTGTGAGGGTTAGTTGGGAACATTTGGCAGAGTCCCCTGTCAAAAAGATCTTCAACTCCCACCTACGGCAGAGCTTTGAACAGATTTCGGGGGAGGCCACCTCCATTGTCGATGCAGCCTCTTGGCGCTATGGCTGTAAAGTCTCCAGTGCCTGTCATGGCAGCCACCCCCAAACCCGGTGGCGGACACCAGAAGTAATGGATGCCGTCAAGCTGAAGAAGGAGACCTATCGAGCCTGGTTGGCTTGTGGGACTCCTGAGGCAGCTGATAGGTGTGTAGCAGATCAGCCTCCAGAACGCCACACGGATTATAACATTTGTTTAATCACTTACAGACCTCCAAACTGTTTCACTAAGGGTCTTCAAGATTAACAACTGTTGTTTCACCATCGGCCTCCAGAGACAGGCCGTGGATGTAAATCTTGAGAAGAAGACATGCTAACCCCGTTTTCTTTCAGATAAAAGGACACCAACGTGTTTTGCCAAGGACAGGAAACGTTATTAATGACTTTGTTTTTGCTTTTATAAGAATTGGAACTTCGTTCTACCCAGCACCGTGTCAAAGGTGACACATGGAACACCAAAGACCGCTAGGTACCATGTCGAAAAGCCATAAATTCTGTGAGATAACATTGTTGATTCAGCTTTACCCAGAACCTCATAGCTATCCTGAAGGACGGAGGAATGCGTTTGATCCAACCAAAACTAAGTTTTGTATGGTCAAACACTACCCCCTTTGGTTTAACTGGACAAATGACTCTGCATTCAAGAAGGACATTTGGTGTTATTTCATTAAAGGACATTTTGTTATTTTATTACTTAGAAAGATTGTGAATGTACTAACAATTATACTGTTTGTTTCCAGGATGCAGAGTTTTACAAGGCAACTAATTCCTTATTCCATTTCTACAGAGTTACGTTTTATGTTAATAAAATGTAATGAATATATGTTTTTATAATAAGTCTGACAAATGTTTCTTTGCATAATCCTGAAAGTACGAATGTTTTTGTGTGTTTTACTTAAAACCAAGGAAAATAGGGTGAAACAAAAGGAATGTTCAAAGACTTAGTTTAAACGCTTTAAACTTTAGTTAAACCACCCCCAAAGCAATGCCCGCTCCGTAAGACACACCCCGTCCAGAGGTGTTAAAACTGGCGCACAGCCAAAAACACTCCCTTCTCTCTACTCTTCGTCTCCTCTTCACTTCGCACTGGACCTCTTGTCCGCTCAGGGCCGTAGGCCTCGAAACTCTCACAAGCTCCGGACCTCGTGTAACGAGTAAATTTTCTTTGTACTTTAAAGCCTGCAAGTTTAGCTTGCCGCGATAAAGTTTCCTTCACACAGCTGCTCAAAGTAGCTTACTTCCTGCCAGCCTGCCAACAAAAGGAAGTTGCCTCGCTTTTATTTTTGAAGATTTCCTGCCTGCTCAAGAGTTAGCTTGACTAAAATCTAGCTTTCTCGAGCAAGTTTAAGCCAGCAACACAGCCGCTAAACCTTCTCCAGTGGACTTCGCAATAACTTTGAAGGACTCGATTTTACTCGGTGTACGACGCTGATGCTAAAAGGCTTGGCTAGTTGTGACAGTAACGACGCTTTTGAATCTCCCGGGCCTCACGGCGGCCCCTCTGGAGAGTGGAAACAGAAGGCCATCCTGGAGGCGACAAAGTCACCGGATGCGACAGGGTTCTGCAGAACCCCTCTGGAGTCCTAGTCGCTAAGACCTGAGACCGAATACCACCCCAGGGTGAGTCAAAACGTTACACAAGTTTGGCGTCTAAACTGTCTAAACATAGTAGCCTTAGCATCAGAAACCGTCATCGAACCCCTCTAAACGCTCCGTAAAATCCTCAGTTAATAATAGAATCAATAATCAATAATTCCTTTTGTTTCACAAAATCCTCTGAAAGCAAGTTTATCGTTCTTTGATTTACCCATTTATGTGTCCATAACTATTCCTTTGTGTCATTTCCCTGTCATTATTCACTGTTTAACTTTATAATCTTTAATAAAACCCCATAAAGACATTTAATGTTTCATTGTTTAATTGAGAATTTTCGAAAACGAGAAGAATTTACTTTCTTTAGATTAATGAGACTAGGCTAATCAGTTTCCTTAGAACTGTTAAAACTAAGGTGGTGCCCCGAAAGAAATTAATATTTTGATAAGCAAAATATTAATTATTAATTTTCATAATTAATATTCACATTAATTATTAATACGACCATATTCACTACAGGTGGTTGTGGAGGCAAAAACCCCGGGTCTGGGAGGAGTTCAGTGAGGCCATGGAGAAGGACTGTTGACCTCAAAGAAATTCTGGTAAAACCGTTGCCCTGCCAACACTGTTTACAGTGGAGGTCAGAATTTGCTGACTTCAACTGGGGACATTGCTGGGTGGTTGAAGGAATAGAGGAGTTCAAGTATCTTGGTGGAGTCTCATTAACAAATATGGGAAGGAGGGAGTGTGAGGTTGACAGGTGGATTGATGCAGCTTCAGCAGTGATGCAGTCGATGTGCTGTTCTGTCGGGGTGAAGAAGGATTTACCGGTCGAGTCGCCTGTGGTCATGAGCTTTGGGTCAAGACCAGGTGGTGAGCTTTCTACGCTAGTGACGAGCTCCTCACCCTATTGAGGTAGGGTGAGGAGCTCGGTCACCCGGGAGGAGTTCAAAGTAGAGCCGTTGCTCCTCCACATCGAGAGAAGCCAGCTGGGATGGCTTGAGTATCTGTTTCGAATGTCTCCTAGACGCTCTCCAGGGAAGTGTTCCGGGCATGTACAACTGGGAGGAGAACCGGGAAAACCTAGGATACGCTGGATGGACTATTTTGCTCAGCTGGCCTGGCAACGCCTCAGTAAGATTAGCTGGAGAAAGTGTCTGGGAGTTGGGAAGTCTGGGCGTCTCTGATTAGACTGCTGCCCCTGCGACCCGGCCCCGGTAGAAAGACGAATGTAACAGCCAAAACGTTTGATAAAATAGAGACCTTAGAATCACCAAAAAGCCTCCCTTTGTGCACTAAAACTTACATGAAATAAAGATGTGTACTTTTCCAAAGGCCCTAAAATTCTAATCTTGAATCCAAGCTAATCCCTGAGTGTGGCGGACAGTTATCTTGGCTTTGACTTGAAAGATGTCTAAACATCATGGCTGATTTGAAAAGCCACAGCAGTTGTCCTTCATAAAGCTTCATGTTCCACAGCAGCTACACTCTCACGGCTGAGCTTCTATTCCATTCAAGCTCTGTCATGAAGGAAACAGGGCCTGGGGCAGTGAGTGGTGTGGGAACACATCAGCAAAACTAGAGTTACAGCCCTGTGGAAATTCAGCTGCACAAGCCTGTTCAACACTAGTATCCGTGTCCCATAATGAGTGGAGACCAAGAGCTTTTATTTCTAATACACCCTGTGTGGACATAGCCTCAGGTAAGTAACTACCCCCAAAAATCCCAGGACCTAAGCCAGTGTTTAACCATACACAGGTAAGAATCAACAAGGCTAAACAGGTCCCTTTGATAAACTTACTTAATGTCAAACTATTAGAAGCTTTTAATAAAGTTCCTAAAATTTCTTCTCGTACAGATTTTTAAAAAATCATGGTGGCTGTAGTTTGACTCACAGTTGTGCTGTTTAGATACCCTGGCAGATCATAAGTTTACATACCCCAGTTCTTAATACTGTGTATTGCCACCTTTAACATCAATGACAGCTTGAAGTCTTTTGTGGTAGTTATAGATAAGACTTGTAGTGAATGTGGAAGATCAGGTGGAAGTCCGAGGACCGAAGGAATCAAATCCACAAGGACAATGAGTCAAAAAGTGAAGATTTAAAAGTAATTTGGCAAATAGAAATAAAATGCTTAAGGGTAATTTAAAAAAAAAACAATTAAATGCATTTCAATGATGTTTTGGAAATGAGAAAGAAAATATTTTATGCAAAATGTTTTAAGTGTAAAAGACAACCAGGAGTTAAGGTTAAGTAGGCCTAGAATCAGCAGGTTAGAATATAGGTCAAATTTTGTCTGTGAGCAGAAAACAGGAAGTCATGACATGCAGTGACACACACAGAGCTTGGGACGGCAGGTACACACAAAAGCTCACAATAGCCAGGGCACTTGAAGTTCACAAAAGGCCGTGACACTCTTGGAGTTCATACCAGGACAGGGACACACACACAGAGTTTTGGACAACAAATACACACAAAGCTCACAAAACAGGTCACAGGAGTTTACAGAAGACTCAGTGTCCTACTTACGAGAGTTCACAGAGTTTAAACAAGGTTGTCAAAGCGCATGTGTGTTGACGTCACAACTACACCCTGTCCAGATGGTATAAAAGGAAGACTTGAGACTCAGACAATTGGGTCTTGCAGATCATTTTGATAAGAGGTCAATACTATATCAAAGGAACTGCATAAACCCCACTCTCTCTCTGCTCACTGTACTATAAACTTTGTCTCTTCTTGGGGCTCTGCCCTGAAGGACCAAACCTCTTTTTTCCCTCACCAGTATCACTTTGGGTCGTTCCTAGGATAGTTTCTATCCAGTGTGGGTTAACTACAGCGACCTTCTACTCCTTCCTCTAAAAATCTGTCTCACTCACTCTACTCTTAAACACATCGAGTCTAGTACTCGAGTGAAGGTTTTGTGGAAACAGTATTTGAAGGTTTGGGGTTGTTAATCTCTGTATTGTATGTTTTGTACGTTTTGTCTACTCTCTCTGCTCACTGTACTATAAACTTTGTCTCTTCTTGGGGCTCTGCCCTGAAGGACCAAACCTCTTTTTTCCCTCACCAGTATCACTTTGGGTCGTTCCTAGGATAGTTTCTATCCAGTGTGGGTTAACTACAGCGGCCTTCTACTCCTTCCTCTAAAAATCTGTCTCACTCACTCTACTCTTAAACACATCGAGTCTAGTACTCGAGTGAAGGTTTTGTGTGGAAACAGTATTTGAAGGTTTGGGGTTGTTAATCTCTGTATTGTACGTTTTGTACGTTTTGTCTACTCTCTCTGCTCACTGTACTATAAACTTTGTCTCTTCTTGGGGCTCTGCCCTGAAGGACCAAACCTCTTTTTTCCCTCACCAGTATCACTTTGGGTCGTTCCTAGGATAGTTTCTATCCAGTGTGGGTTAACTACAGCGGCCTTCTACTCCTTCCTCTAAAAATCTGTCTCACTCACTCTACTCTTAAACACATCGAGTCTAGTACTGAGTGAAGGTTTTGTGTGGAAACAGTATTTGAAGGTTTGGGGTTGTTAATCTCTGTATTGTGCACGTTTTGTACGCTTTGTCTACTCTCTCTGCTCACTGTACTATAAACTTTGTCTCTTCTTGGGGCTCTGCCCTGAAGGACCAAACCTCTTTTTTCCCTCACCAGTATCACTTTGGGTCGTTCCTAGGATAGTTTCTATCCAGTGTGGGTTAACTACAGCGACCTTCTACTCCTTCCTCTAAAAATCTGTCTCACTCACTCTACTCTTAAACACATCGAGTCTAGTACTCGAGTGAAGGTTTTGTGTGGAAACAGTATTTGAAGGTTTGGGGTTGTTAATCTCTGTAATGTACGTTTTGTACGTTTTGTCTACTCTCTCTGCTCACTGTACTATAAACTTTGTCTCTTCTTGGGGCTCTGCCCTGAAGGACCAAACCTCTTTTTTCCCTCACCAGTATCACTTTGGGTCGTTCCTAGGATAGTTTCTATCCAGTGTGGGTTAACTACAGCGACCTTCTACTCCTTCCTCTAAAAATCTAACTCACCCTCTAAAAACTCTGGAAAAGGTCAATCCATAGTATGTTATATTACAGGGAGTAAGAGGTTAAAATTGTGAGAAGAGGAAATAAAATACACATGTTAAGTGTTACATTGTAATTCTTGTTTAACGTTTTAATAAAGGCCTGGTTCAATACTGGGACAAAGACATATTCATTCTCCAGGTCGTTCTTTAAACTCCAAACAGCCTCTCCCATCGACACAGAGGTCTGATTATCAGAATCAGACTCACAAACGGGCAGGCCGTCCAAATCGTCCACTGAACATCAGAATAACAGGGAGATTCGACCGCCGCACATAAGCCTAAGGTAAGACCTCTATTAAAATCCACTATTAAAAAATGGGACTGTCTTGAGGGATAGCACTCATTAGAGGAGTCACACACTTGGGGCCTAATTTTACAGACGGAGCTGTTTTAGGGTTAGACCAGACTTTAACCAACCGACTTGCAATCGGGTCTGGCATCCGCCTACAGTGATCTGTCAGCCGTAGAAGTCATTAATGTGTAGAAGCGAGTGCTGTGTTAGAGTCTCATAAAAATAGGAAATAGCAGGGAGTTAGTCCTCACAGAAGGGACAACCTCCAGAAAATTGTAACTAACCGCTTGACCATTAGTGACCATTCGCGACATGGCGCCCATACGTGGGGCAGTGAGAAATAGGGATACTATTGGTAAGGCCCCTGTTTCATAAACTCACAATATCAACCAATATTGTAGTCCTGCTAAAGCCATGAACCCGCTTTAAAGACCCTGAGAGAGTTAAGTTCAGGCAACAAAGCCCTGTTTTAGGAGGTAAAATAGCTGGGAACGTCTTAGCCAAAAGAGCAAGCGATTTCTGGTTGGAAATACAGGGAACCATCGTAAAAAGGGACAGAGACGGGTAAACTGCAAGGGATTTGATCACTCCTATAGCTACTACCTTTAAGTTAATAAGCCTCTACCCACAGAGTTATCTGTTAGGACTAGATCCATTTGTGAGACAGGACTAGCCTATTCGAGATACCGCGATGATAGACCCAACCCGACAGGACCAGGTTCAGAGTACGGACCGCAGTAGTGGTGCCGTAATTCATAGAGAAGTTGACTCAGAAGACGTGGAAAGTGCCCATAGCTTCTTCAGGCCAACTGGAGCGTCCGTGCCTCCCAGAGCAGTAGACATGCCCGTGTGAGGGACGGAAGAGTGATTCTGACTGTAGGAAAATTTGAAACAATGCCATTTAGTGAAGAAGACACGGTGGTATGGAACCCAGCAAATACAAAACTATTACATAAAGGAGGATTTGCGAGCGGTACAAGAACGTTTTCCATTGTCCACTGAGAAAAATTATGGCCAAGTAATGAGGTTCACAGAAGGAAGGGAGCTTCAGGACAGAACAGTGGTACTTCAAAAGAACGATTTGGAACCAGCAGACACAGTGCAGCAGGTGCTACACGTAGCGTATTCATCCTGCTCACCAGGTTGGCCTCAGTCTGACCAGTATGCTTATCTTAGATCAGTATATGATGCAGCATTACAAGCCACTCCAGCTAATGTACAAACTATTATCACGCCAGTGTTTGGAGCTGCCCTGTTTGGCTATCACGCTGTCACAGCCATGCGTGCACTCACTCGGACCATACAGCTAGACACAGAACATCGCTATATAGTAATATTTCTACATAATAACCTTGGAAGAGCAGAAGAAGTAGGTACAGAAGTATTTGCTAAGCTGTTATCTCAGCCTACAGCACCGCCATCGACAGCAGGAGGGGGGCCTTATGATTATCCAGAGCCAATAAGCTTTACGGGTCAAGCTGACCAAGGAAGCTCCAATGATAAGATAACACATTACGGGGCTTATTCCCTCTCTGAAGCACCCTATCCTGCACCAGCGTCAGAGCATATGTATGAGAATATGAGGGGTCATGTAAATTCTCAGGGCAGTTACATAGCCCCAGTGAACCCAGGGAAAGGCCTCATTCTTCCCTCTATTTCAGCAACGCGGAAAAAGCTTACTAGCCTAAACTACTCCACCTGGGGAATACTGGATGGTAGTGAACAGTTTAAAGTAACTGATGAGAAGCTAGCTAATATTACCCCTAAGGAAGTACTAGTAGTGTTCCATGAGGGACCGATTGGCTGCCCAGGAGGAGATCCAGCAGTTATAGAAATGTATGGCAAAGAGCGATGGACAGAAATTCAAGCTAAAGCTAAGAAACATGAGACTAGTCATGGTTGTCCAGTATATGTGCTGAGAGGCGTTCAATGTAAACCCTATGAGGAAATAGTAATAATTACGTTAGAAGCCGCTGACCCACTAGAAATCCACACGCTAGGCATGCAGCTATCTGAAGCCATGAAACATGCATATACACTGAACCCAAATCCAGGGAAGGGCCCTTATGTGGCCATAAGCCTAAGACCATTGACCATCGGCAATGGCCAGACCTACACCACAGCACAAACAGCTGCAGCGATAGCAGTACATTTCCCCTGGAGGGAGGTAGAAAACCCTGTCCTCACGCTGAGAGTTGGATCAGAACCAGAGGCAGTCCAGGTGGTTCAACAGACAGAAGATATATATAAGGGATGGAGATTAGACAATGACCTGTCCACAAACCATTCAAAAGCTTAGGGCCATATGGAGAAGCCCGTGAAGCATTGGCAAGGACAGCAAATAAACAGCCAGTGGCACTGCATCCAGTAACCAGCCCACTAATAATTCCTCGGCAGGTAGAAAAGGCAGTCCCAAGCCCACGGGCATCCAGGCTGCGACTCGAATCAGAGCAGTGGTTAACGGGAAAAGACCCATTAGATTTAACAGGCATAACCATAGGTAGACTAAGAATAGATTTTACAGATGAACTCCTTTCAAAAGGAACAGACACGTCAGAACCACAAGAGGGAGACTTTACACCACTTTTAATGTTCCATCAAGGGAGTTTGAGAATAGAGTCACCCTGTACAGCAGAGGTCAGAAAATACATAGGAAAGGCAGCATGGACTAATATTACAACCAAACTAGCAGAGCAGGAAAAAGGACCTGAAAGGCATGAGCTATATTTATACCGAGGACCACCGTTAGTCCAGATAATACCTGCGCTCTACATTGCTGTATTGGCGGACAACATAGATGATGTAGAAATGACAGAGGTGCTAAAGAGAGCATTATTTCATGCCCAAAAAGAAAAGTATCCAACAATAAGAATCAGATTAAGAACAGGCAAACAAAAGATAGCGGGTTTAAATGCTAAAGCCTTAGCACACAAAGTATGTAGTTGCTTACCTTGGGAGACGGGGTTAGACCAAGGCCCCCCTTATCGTATTTTAATGCTGACTGCCCACAACACACATGGGGAAGAGGGAGCAGCTATCATAGCAGAAAATTACAAAAATTATAAAGAGCAGAGAGACAAAGATGAACAGGAAGAGCCCGCAGGAAAGGTGGGGATATCCGCAGAAGGAAGGGAGAGCAGTAGCTATGTCGGTGACCTCGCCTAGAGTGGAGGAGCCATCTATACAAGTCCTACGAAAAGTTACATGGGATGAGGATAAGAGAGATTTAAACCCAGCTAGAGAAAAACGAAAAGGAGCGAAATCAGTAGCATTCAGAGGAGTAGATCCAAAAGCATATCCCTGTAAGCCACCAGTGTGGGAAACAGAGGATGGCTCCCCCTTTTGTCCACTCACATGTTTTGAAGAATGGGAAGAGTTGTCCGACAGTGGAGAAGATGACATACCCTGGTATGCGGGAGGAGTAGCAGAAAGAAGGGTCCTTCCTCATATTCCCTCCACCAGAGAAATAGGGGAATATTCTGGGGTGTCATTAACATGGAAAAATGCCCAGATAGCCAGAGGCTGTGACTATTTTCGAGAGCGATGTATAGCACGTGATAAATCAGTGGAAAGATTTGCACAGAAGGAGTTAAAACAACTGCGAAAGGAGTTAGACACATTGAAAAGTCATGTCACTGTAACAGACGGTTTAAAGACAGGAAGTATGCTGCTCGCTCAATCTACCCCCACACTTCCTCTTAAGCCTAGTCTGCTGCATTTCGACCAAAATTCAACAAATTACATTGCAGGGCCCTCATGTTATACGCCTGAACACAATGGGCTAAAAATGATTGGGGACACGCCAATGCTGCCCCGACCGGCTGGAGAGACCATAATGGAGACATTTTCAGTCCCTCACACTCCTATGCAAATAAATACATTCCATCAGGCGACTAGGGGGGCACCTTTAGCACCCGCACAGGCAGGGCCCTATAATATTAAAGTGGTCCCTAAAAGGAAAGAAGCAGAGGGGGACCTCCAGTATTTAAAAAGGCTAGCAGAAAGTGGTGTAAAAAGGGACTTAATGTCTGACCCTTGGTTTAGTGACCAGCTGACCCTTAGAGAAAATATAATGAAGCCATCGGGATTAACTTTACAGGACCTGCTAGACACGGAGGTCGGTACACCCGGGAAAGATCATATGGACGATTTTATAGATAATTTGGTGGATAAAGTTACATCTAGAATATCTACACTATTTCAGGCCTTATCTATGCTAAGATCTAAAACGCAACTATCCTGCATGAAGAGAGATTCCTTATGAAGATCCGTCAGGATTACATTTATCATTAGGATGGAGGAGATGGAATGAACAAGAAAGAGCCACTCAGGTGGCAGTATATCAAGCCAAATCTCGAATAAATGCAGAGAAAAAGACAAAAAAGAAAGGGCCCAGGAGGGCCCTTCAAGGAAGAATACAGAGACACGCGAAGCAAACAGATATCAGCTGCGTGCACGCGAGAGCCTGCGTGCACCAGTGAAAGAACTTCCGTATCAAAACATGAATCAGAGACAGAACCGCAGTCCAGATACACAAAGCAGAGAGCCAGGCAGGCCAAAAAGACCATGGGTTCAAAGGAGCAATTTTTGGCCATGAGTCAGGCAGAAAGGGACAAACTCAGAAAAGAACAGGAGGATTACGACCGGAAATATCCCCGCACTCAGGGCAAATAGATATAAAGCAGAAGTCCACCGTATAGCATATCAGAAAGGGAAAAGATTGTATGCACAGGTTGAAGGACAAGAATATGCTGTAGATACAGGAGCAGATATAAGTGTGATAGCATATGACAAAGGGGAAAAAATGCCTGGAAAACAATGTATAGTGCTGGCAGACGGGTCACATGTACATAAAAATAGAAGGAAGCTGGGATCAGTAGTCGGGATTCAAGGAAGAGACAATTTGTTAGGGATACAAGATTTTCCATTAGCTGATGATGCGGGACCACCCAGAGTAGCTTGGATAGGAGAATATGATTTAGATGAACAAAAAAGAAATGTGTTAGAACAAACTACTATAACTAACAAAATAAGATTAGCAGAAATACTCGACAAAGGAAACTATGCAATGTTCAAGAATGACGTAGGCAAAGTCATAGATTTTGAATACACCATCAGAGGGGCTATGCCAGGAGTAGAAAGGCAATATCCGATTAAAAAGGAAGCACTGACAGAAATTTTGACTACTTTAAAAGAATTGGAAGATTTAGGAGTAGTTAAGAGGGTAGCAGAGCCACCCTGTAGTATGCCCATTCAAGCTGTACCAAAAAAAGACATGACTTATCGAATGGTACAAAATCTCAGACAACTGAATAGATTATCAGTAAAAGATAAACGAATATTAATTAATCCACAGAAAGCGGTTCGAGGGACGAGTAATAGAAAGTTCAAAACAACTTTAGATTTGGCGAATGGATTTTGGAGTGTTCCCTGGAAGAACTTAGTCAATTAAAGACATGTTTTACATTAGGAAATCAAGCTTATTGCTGGAAAAGAATCCCACAGGGCTTTTCCAATTCTCCCAATGTTTTCCAGGGACTAGTAGAGGAGACTTTGTCAGGATTAGCAGTCGAAGTCTATATAGATGATATATATTTCTCTCATGACACAGAGGAGCAGCATTTAGATGTTTTGGAGCAAGTGATATGCAGGCTGACAAAGAGAGGTTTTAAAATAGGTTTAAAAAAGTGTGAAATAGGTGTCCCCTCTGTAAAATATTTGGGATTCATGATTAGCAAAGATGGGAGAGGCCTCACACCTGATTACATAGAGAATATTTCACTTCCAAGAACAGCAGCACAGGCAGAGAGAGTTTTGGGTAGACTAGAATATGTGGCTAGTCACATACCGGGGTTTGCAGCGGAAGCTAGGCCTTTGCACAGTTTAAAATCTGCACTGAGGAAGCGAGATCCGGTGACAGGAAGAACAAAAACCACAGACTACAAGCTGCAGCAGAATACAATAGAAGAATTTAACAGATTATTAAAATACTGTTTGATGAGCCAACGTACACTTGAAGAAAGAAAGATAGGAACCGCTTTAGCTATTTATCCCAAAATATCAGAAAAAGGAGGAAGTTTAGAAATTAGAAATGAAGGAAGTAAAAGACCCACTCTGTATTATTCCACCTCCTTCACGCCAACTGAACAGCGATTCACAGAAACAGAGAAAACACTGCACACAGTGTTCAAGGCCTACAGAGTTTTGCGAGAGCTCGGAAATCCCACAAGAATAGATGTGCACACTCCACATTTAATGCTTAGAGAGGCCTCTAAGCAAACAGAAGAAGGGGCCCGAGCATTAGCTAGTAGATGGGGAAAATGGGAAATGATTTTAACGGATGAATTATTTAATTTTGTGGGAACCACCCCGAAAGTTAAAAAAGAAACAGGGCAAAAACATTTTCAGCCACAAGTACTAATATTCACGGATGGAAGTAAAAGTTAGATGAACAGTATGGTCAATGGGCCTTTATTGTAAAATGTCCCGAGGAAGAAGGATATATCAAAATTCAGGAAAAGCAACCGGTCGGCACAAACAGCGGAGATAGAAGCAGTAGTTCATGCACTTAATTGGTTGCATTCGAGAAAAATTAATAGAGCAAGAATAATAACAGATTCTCAGTATGTATATAATGGATACACAGAAGACCTTCCTTATTGGGAAGCACGAGAATTCCAGAATTACAAAGGAAAGGATCTCAAACACAAAGATCAGTGGATAATAATCGCGAGTTAATAAAAGGCAAGAATATAGACATGAGGCATGTAAAGAGCCACACAGGGAGGATGGGTCTAGAGTACGAAGGAAACGCTGAAGTGGATGATTTGGCACAAGCACGCTCACTGATGCACAAAAAGCATGTCTGTTACCACAAGCCTGGAAAACAGCACGTGGATGGATTATACCAGAAGAAGAGGCAGATTATTATCTAAACGAAATACATAAAGCTTTGGGGCATATAGTAGTGGCTAGAATGAATACATGGCTAACTGATCAGGAAATACAAATACCAAAATGGAGGGAAAAAATGAAAATTATCAGGACAAGTTGCACAGAATGTGCGGATAAAGGCGACACGGCGGCTCAAACGAAGCATGACTTAATTCGAACTGACATACCAGGAAACCACTTTTCTGCTGATGTAGGTCAAGTGACACAAGCTGGAGTAAGACAAAATAAACTGTTCCTTGTAATATTAGACAATGCAGGAGGAAATGGACAGGTTTATCCGATGAAGAGAGCAACAGGTATAGTAATAGCATCAAAAATAGCAGAATATATGACAGATAAAGACGCTCAGAGTTTGAGAATGGACAATGGAACTCACTTTAAAAACAGACACGTTATGAATTTATTGCAATCACTAGGAATACAAGCAGTATGGTCCATACCACACATGTCTAACACCAATGGCATTGCAGAACGAGCAGTCAGAACAGTGAAAGAATATATCCTTACAAACCTCGGAAAAGAATGGGATACTCCCTTAGGATTAATTAAAATTGCGAAACAACTTAGCTTACCTCATTTAAAGCGAGGAGCACAGAAGCCCACTAACAGGCCCGACCATGTCTTTCAGGTAGGAGACATCGTCTGGGTGAATCGTGGGCTTAAGGGACAAGAAAGAACAGTAAAACATTCTAACGAGGGAAAAGATAGGATCATCGCAATATCAGGTAATCTCGTGACTTTGAAAGATAAAGGGCACGTACACCTGAAACAGATTAGACCTTACCGAAAATGAAGAGACTGCTAGACCTTTGTGGATTAGCAAAGCCTACTGTTCCTGAGGGTCATAGGTCCCCTGAAGGAGAAACGTTCCTGCAAAGGGCTAAAGTAGGCACAGCAGGGACAGTAACTTGGGGAGATATGATAAACAGGGACATGGTTAAAACCCCTTTGTGTGTGACTAGAGGCCAAGTGATAATCTCTGGCATGGGAGAGGGCAACATATTTGTGGGAGTGTCAAAACCTGGACATTTGGAGAATGAATATGTAAGATGGAAAAGATATTTAGTGGGACAGTGCTGTTTATGCGAGCATCAGTGTTTCAACCGGGTGTGGGAAGGTATGAGGCGGGCTAGGCCTCAAAATCTGGCGCAGGCTCCTGTGACATTAGGACATAGAGAGCTTGCTAGCCAATACAAAGTAACAATATGTTCAAATTGTTGGGAAAAGAATTCTTCCTGGTACGATGTGTGCCGAATAGACCACTCTGGAGGAATGCCATGCAATTGCTGTAGAGCAGGAATATATGGCATCAAAGCATGTAATTCTGGACTGACACCCACTATGTATCACATGGGAGAGTTGTCTTATAGGTCAGGCCAGTACTAAACCCTCCCTGAAGCATTGCACCTAATAGAAGAACAATGGGGAATACTAACTGAAATACAAGATAAAGGAAAAACAATTAAAAAGGAACTAGGAAAGTTTTTGGTGGAGAAGTGTCGACCTGGACTCCTTCCTGGAGCACCAGTAGGAACAATTAAAGGTATAAAAATAGAAGTGGAAGGGTTTAAAAAACCCATAACTCCTCCAATTCTGTATGACTGGGTCACAACTGGAACACAGCCAGAATCAGCAGCAGTCACCAAGCAAACAGTGACAGCTGAATTTAGTATAGCAGGAGCCAAAGGCCCAGTTAAAGCCGAAGTGAAGATAGGGATAATGACGGACCCTGGGAGAGAATAGTGGGATTTTTATGTATCCCAGGCTAAAAGGACCCAGTGGGGCCGCAAAACTGAAGTGGGTGCCTCCAGAACCCGAACACTCGTTAGCCAGCAGAGAGCTGACCTCTGACCAGAGCCTTTATTATCCAGGGTAATACAGGCCATGGCTAGGGGTCATAACAATGTAATATAGCGAAAAAGGAGCCGATGGATCCCCTCTCCCCTGGCCAAAATAGTAATATTAGGGCCCTTTGTGTTTTCCAGGGTTGAACTCAATAAGAAAACAAGGGGAGATAAGGATACCATTCAACCCAGGATGGAGAATGATTCTTGGTCTACAGCTGAGGTATCGTTAGAGAGGAAGATAATAGAAGAGCAATTGCAGGAATTAATTGGTGATAGGAAAAGAACCCGAAGATGTAGGCGAGAATTTGCATGGTTAATTCTAGCTACCTTAATGGGGCTGTCCTTATGGGTAATATCTTACGGACAGGTCACAGAGTGGACTATGTATAGACGGACCCAGACATATAAAGGAAATTTAACGTGGGTAGAATTCGAAATAGAATCATGGGTACTCCCAAACTGTATAAATAGGAGCGTAGACAATGCTACTACTTTGGCTAAATTATTGCATAACCTGTTAGGGGACAATGTTAATGTTACAGCTAAATTAAAACTAAGAAAATGGATGAACCGAGTGGCCAACCCGAACCAAACCGATGATGCCAAGGGGTGCACCCAGTCAAAGACGGACTGGCCATTTAAGAGAGAGAATTGTGAAATAGAATTCTGGCAGCCTATATTACAAGAACAAAGCTTAGAGCTTTCAGTGGTGCTGCGGTGCAAACTGTGGCGTCATATAGGAAGTGGTCTGGTTTGTGTCACAGACATACATCACTCTCGAAGCACACACAATCTTTTAAACTATAAAGAATACACATGGCGGTACCAAAATTGCACATGTGTGAATGACCAATGTTTTAGAATGGGCCATGATGATGTGGCCACCTCTAAGGGATTAGAAAAAATTAATGAGAAGTTTATTAAAATAGGGAAAGAAAGTACTTACTCTCATCCAGCTGATGTCTATTGGGAGCAGCAGTTTGTGGCTCCCTTTACCGAGCCTGATTCATTTGCTCCGCTGCCCAGACGTGATGCGAATAGTTGGGTAAAACTAATGTCAAAAACCACTAAAGAAAGACGAATAAAGAGGGGCACCGAAAAATCACAAACACCATGCATATCAGTGTATAACTGTGAACAGAAGGGTTGTAACCTCAGAGATTTAACAATAAAAAATGTAGCTCTAAAAATTAGTTTCCCTTGGCTACTGTTTGCGTTCAAAGGGCACAAAAATGTGCATTGGATAATAAAAGAATTAAATTATCGTCCTGAATTTCGGTCTATCAAAGCGATTAATATAACAGCACAGTTTTGTGTCCCTGGAACACCAGCACAAGGGGTTGACTTGAACCCATATGTAGGACTTCCAGGACAGGAACAAGAGGAGATAAAATGGTCAAAAAAGACAGAAAAGTATACTCTAGTTTTCAGGAATGTCCCCATATTTGGGAATAACGAGTCTGAGTCATGGATGAATGAAAGAGATATTTCAGTGAATGGGTTTGGTCGCTGGTGGCATGTAATGAAAACTTGTATAGTTCAACCAGCGTCTGATGCAACAGACTCTAAAGGTGTTTTGAGACGCTGGGGGTAACCCTTTTACTGCTACAGAGACTTTTCCCAAATATAGACTCAGAGGTGCGCCTGGCCGTAGTAACACGGAACGATGGGATACAAACGAGTTAAAATTAGTACAAGAAATGATATATGGTATTAGGTGGGAGAATTCTAGCCTTCATTTTCGAATGGAACCGGTAGGATCTGATGACACACACTGGGCAAAGCTACTGGGAAATTGTAGTAGAAAGTATACGGATAAAGCACAGGGTTGGGATTATTATTTAAGTACATTTTGGACAGAACAGCTCCTGTCTCTCACATTAGGAGAAACAGATGATGGGGATATAACAAAATCCAAATTTGTCCCACCATATATTATCATTTATAGAAAAGAAAACGAAGATAGCGGCAAAATAGACAGATATTACAGAATGTGGGTGCACGCTCCTATTTCCGACACGTCTGGTGCCCCTGGGCAGGGTACAGACTGGGCACATAGATGGATACATGAGAGAGGTTTAGACTTTAGTAAATCAACTGAGCTAAGGGGCTATGAATGGGAACAGGAGCGTTTGTACACCAGAATTCTTACAGTAGATAAATGGGAAAATAAGGCGATTGTTCAAGGAATTAGCCCATGGAGAGGTATGACACCGAGATATGGCCTGTTCTGGGATAAGGATGGACCAGGTGCGCCCTGTGTCAACCCTTTTCAGTTAGACTGGACTATGAAAAGGCTAAACGGGAAATTAGTTAATGCAAGAGCAAGTAGCGTGTCTTTAGCAAAAACTAATCTGATGCCCACAACAAGCATTGATCTCATGAAATATGGAAGGAGATGGGCGATAGCACGGGCTTTGTGTGGAAACCTTTTTGACATTGAATTGAATGCCAAACACTGGGTGGAACATGATTCAAGGATAGATAACCTAGATCAACCATGGGAAAATTGGAACCAATATCCTGATGCTGATATCCACCCTGACTGGCAGTTCCAGAAACATAGGGGTTGTGCACCTTTTTTCATGGCTCCGGATAAGATGCCCAGTTTCTGGGACACTGTGAAAGCTACAGTTTTTGTTTCCGCTGTGGCAATAGGTACAGTGGCCAAGGAAGGGACTACAGCTGTAGCTGATGGAATAGTAATTGGGATCCAGTGGATAGTTGATAGTATTAATCATGCTTTCAATTGGCTATGGAAATTGATTATGTCACGGGGGATCAGGACTCGGCACAGTTGGCCGTGGCCTCCGTGCCGGGCTCCCCCGCCCCTACTGATTCGCAGAGAGGAGACAGGTGTGCGGGAGCGCCGGCGAAGCAAGCCCAGCTGAGCCGAGTGAACAATCAAGAGGGAATAAGAAGCACCGCAGCCTGCTCCTCGACGCCAGATCGTAACATTGACTACAGTTAGTAATACGTCTCGCGTTCGTAGAGTTTGGATTTATGTATGTACTTACCTGTTTCCTTTGTTCACCGCAGATCCTTCCCGTCCTACCTCCAGTCCGGTTCTCGCCCCTCCTCGATCATCCCTGAGCCTCGCCGGTCCTTCAGCTCGTCGCGCTCCAGCTCAACCCGGTCCGGACCCTGCTACCCCTCGTTATCCCGAAGAAACCGACAGTTATAAGTTGATCATTTAAATAAACTTGTTTTTGTGAACTGTACGTGTGTGCCTGCATTTGGGTTGTCCGACCAGAACATAACAGTACGATCTGGCCAGAATGAACCCAGCAGAGCCACACACCCTGCCACAGGACGGTCGCGGCTCAGACCGCGCTTCTGGAACAAGCATGACGCTACTCTACAGGCTCTCATGGACCACATGAAGGAGTTTTCCGTAACCTATCGGGGCTGAGCGACAGGATGGCGGCCCTGAACACACCACCGGCTACTGGCGCTCCCACCCTCTCCGCGCCGACTACGGAGGCCCCACCTCCGGGTACAGAGAGGGGTATGTACCACCGCCTGCACCGTATAGTGGAGATCTGGGGTCATGCAGGGCGTTTTTAACACAGTGCTCCCTAGTTTTTGAACAACAGTCACAGACTTATAAAAGTGAACGCGTTCAAGAATCGCCTTTTTAATAGGCTGTTTGAGGGGGCAGGCATTAGACTGGGCCTCGGCTGTTTGGGAGAGACAGGAAGCTGTATGTTTCTCCTACGCTGCCTTCATCGCGGAGATGAGAATGATCTTTGATCATCCGGTTCGAGGAGAAGAGGCTACTAAAAGACTGTTTTCAATTCGACAGGGTAATCGCAGTGTGGCGGAATTCGCGATCGAGTTTCGATCACTAGCCGCGAGAGCGAGTGGAACGAGGAGGCTCTTCGTGGAGCATTTTTGAATGCCATTTCCGAGGAACTTAAGGGCGAGATGGCGGCACGCAGGATCCACCAGAGAGCCTAAATGAACTCATAACGGGGGTCATCAGGATTGATAACCGCCTACGGGAGCGACAGAGGGAGAAGGCCGACCTACAGGCATCACAGAGGTCAGCTACAAGTCCACGGCCGGGAATCACCGCGCCTCAAGGGGGTTTTTCCCAGCCCAAACGAGAGAACCGCGGGGTGGCGGACGAGACTGAGGGAGGCCTAACCAGCGGTTATCCGGATCCACCGAGTAGGCCACTGCAACCAGCCGCACCTGAACCCATGCAAGTGGGCCGAACTCATCTGACTGAGGAGGAGAGACATCGCCGAGTCAGTACTGGGAGCTGCCTCTACTGCGGGAGGTTAGGACATTTCCGGGCTTCGTGTCCTCTCCGTCCGGGAAAAGGGGGGGCTCGGCAGTAATGGGAGAGGTACTGCCTAGCCAAGTCCATTCATCTCCCAAGCCTGTGAGAATGGAGGGAACGATTATTTTAACAGATCGGACCCGATCTTTTGAGGTTATGATTGATTCAGGAGCGGATGAAAGCCTTTTAGACCGGGGAGTGGCTAAGAGGTTGGGCATCCGGACTGTGCCGTTGGAGGTGCCGTTGGAAGTTAAGGCTTTGAACGGAGAGGTGCTGACCCAGATCAGAGAACAGACGATTCCCGTAACCTTCCTCCTGTCGGGTAATCATAAAGAAACTATTAGTTTTACATTTTTGAGTGTGTGCACACTCCTATTGTATTGGGTCTACCTTGGCTAAGACAACATAACCCCCACATAGACTGGGCAACATACCAAGTGGTGTCATGGAGTAACTTTTGCCATTTATCTTGCCTGCAGTCTGCTTTGCCCCTGTTTCCTCTAGATCCAACCCGGTACCTGAACCTACGGATCTGTCTTCGGTTCCGTCCATCTACCACGACCTGTCGGCGGTGTTTTGTAAGCATCAGGCTTTGTCGCTTCCACCTCACCGACCCTATGACTGCGCCATCGACCTCCTCCCAGGTGCTCCTCTCCCCACAGCCGTCTCTACACCATCTCGAGACCAGAGAACGAGGCAATGGAAAAATACATCCAGGAGTCCTTGGCAGCCGGGATAATACAACCCTCGTCCTCTCCGGTAGGTGCGGGGTTTTTCTTTGTGGACAAGAAGGACAAATCATTGAGACCATGCATAGATTACCGGGGGCTAAACAAGATCACCATAAAGAACAAATACCCACTCCCGTTGATCAGCTCTGTTTTCACTCCTCGGGGATCCAGGATTTTCACTAAACTAGACCTCCGTAACGCATACCATTTGGTACGTATTAGGGAGGGGATGAGTGGAAGACCGCTTTTAACACTCCTTTGGGCCATTTCGAGTATCTGGTGATGCCGTTCGGACTCACGAATGCCCCTGCGGTTTTCCAGAACCTAGTTAACGATGTTTTACGGGACATGATTGGGCGGTTTGTTTTTGTTTACTTGGATGATATCTTGATTTTTCTAAAGACTTGGAGGAACACCAGAGGCATGTCCGGAGAGTACTACAGAGACTATTAGAGAATAAGCTGTTTGTGAAGGCCGAGAAATGTGAGTTCCACGCACCGTCCGTTACCTTCCTCGGCTACATTATCGCGCGGGGACAGATCCAAATGGACCCGGAGAAGGTTACGGCGGTAAGGGAGTGGCGGTTCCGTCCAGCCGCAAGGAGGTTCAGCGATTTTTGGGTTTTGCTAATTTCTACAGGAGATTTATCCGGAACTTCAGTAGACTGGCAACGCCTTTGACGGCTCTTACGTCCACTGCGCGACCTTTTGTCTGGACTCCGGAGGCAATAGGAGCATTCAAGGACCTGAAGCAGCGGTTTACGTCGGCCCCTGTACTCATACAGCCAGATCCTGAACTGCAGTTTGTGGTGGAGGTCGACGCTTCGGAGACGGGAGTAGGAGCAGTTCTTTCCCAGCGCTCTTCCACTGACCAGAAGCTCCACCCCTGCGCCTACTACTCACGTAAGCTCTCGGCAGCAGAGCGGAACTACGACGTGGGAACAGAGAGCTCCTGGCGGTCAAGTTGGCCTTAGAGGAGTGGCGTCATTGGCTGGAGGGGGCCATTCAACCGTTTGTGGTCTGGTCCGACCATAAGAACCTGACCTACATACAGACAGCAAAGAGACTGAACTCTCGGCAGGCAAGGTGGGCATTGTTTTTGACCGTTTTAATTTTGTGCTTACTTATCGCCCAGGTTCCAGGAACATCAAACCAGATGCACTATCCAGAGTTTTTTCCACGGAGCAGTCGGCGCCTGAGGAGGAGCACATCCTGCCCCAGTCGCGCATTCTGGCAACCCTCACCTGGGAAATAGAAGATCGAGTCCGGGTGGCTCAACGCCTGCACCCGATCCAGGGACAGGGCCGGCTAACGCTATGTTTGTACCAGATCCGGTCAGGTCGGAGGTGTTACACTGGGCCCATGGGACCCGACTCACGTGCCATCCAGGGATGGGTCGCACCCTGGCTGTCCTACGCAGCAAATTTTGGTGGCCCACCATGGACAGAGACACTAAGGACTACATCGCAGCTTGTCCAGTTTGTTCCCAGAATAAGGCCCTCCATCGACCCCCAGCAGGACTGTTACAGCCACTACCTATTCCCAGCCGGCCGTGGTCTCATGTGGCTTTGGACTTCGTTCGGGACTCCCGCCATCGAACGGACATACGGTGGTGCTGACGATCGTTGATCGCTTCTCCAAAACAGCTCACTTTGTGCCGTTGACCAAGCTTCCATCCGCCAGGAGACCGCTGATCTCCTGGTGAAGCATCTGTTCGGCTGCACGGGATTCCTCGGGACATTGTGTCAGACAGAGGTCCACAGTTCACCTCCCAGGTTTGGAAGGCATTTTGCACGGCGTTAGAGATCAAGGTTAGCCTCTCCTCTGGGTATCATCCACAGACAAACGGACAGACGGAAAGGGCGAACCAACAGATGGAGGTGGCCCTGAGGTGCACCTCATCCGCCAATCCGGCAAGTTGGAGTGCTCAGCTGCCATGGGTAGAATATGCCCACAACACGTTGGTGAACACCTCCTGGGTATGTCTCCTTCCAATGCTGTTATGGTTACCAACCCCTTTATTTTCTGACCAGGAACAAGAGCTGGCAGTTCCGTCCATTCAGGATCACTTGAGACGGTGCCATCAGGTCTGGAGAAGGGCCCGATCAGCTCTGGTGCGGGCCTCGGCTCAATCGCAAGTCCAAGCCAACCGACACCGCACCCCGCCCTAGATACTCTCCGGGTCAGAAGGTCTGGCTGTCATCCAGGGACTTGCCGTTACGGGTGGAAGCTACAAAATTGGCACCACGGTTCATCGCCCGCTCAAATAGAGAAGGTCATCAACCGGCGGCAGTTCGACTCAAGCTCCTCGGTCCCTTAGGATTCACCCTACCTTCCACGTGTCCAGGATCAAGCCGGTCAGCTCCAGTCCATTGAGTTCCCCTGTCCTCCCCGCGCCGCCCAGGATGATTGGCGATCACCCAGCTTACACGGTACGGGCGGATTATGGATGTACGCGCCGGGTCGAGGCCTTCAGTTTTTAGTGGATTGGGAGGGTTATGGGCCGGAGGAACGCTGTTGGGTGCCACGGAGAAACATTCTGGATCCATCCCTGATCCGAGAATTTTTCTACGCCATCCGGAGAAGCAGCCGCCAGGTGGCGTCCATAGAGGGGGTACTGTCACGGGGATCAGGACTCGGCACAGTTGGCCGTGGCCTCCGTGCCGGCTCCCCGCCCTACTGATTCGCAGAGAGGAGACAGGTGTGCGGGAGCGCCGGAAGCAAGCCCAGCTGAGCCGAGTGAACAATCAAGAGGGAATAAGAAGCACCGCAGCCTGCTCCTCGGCCAGATCGTAACATTGACTACAGTTAGTACACGTCGTCGCGTTCGTAGAGTTTGGATTTATGTATGTACTTACCTGTTTCCTTTGTTCACCGCAGATCCTTCCCGTCCTACCTCCAGTCCGGTTCTCGCCTCCTCGATCATCCCTGAGCCTCGCCGGTCCTTCAGCTCGCCACGCTCCAGCTCAACCCGGTCCGGACCCTGCTACCTCGTTATCCCGAAGAAACCGACAGTTATAAGTTGATCATTTAAATAAACTTGTTTTTGTGAACTGTACGTGTGTGCCTGCATTTGGGTTGTCCGACCAGAACATAACAGATTAAATGGCCTCTAATAATCATTTTATCAGTAATAGGGACATTATTGACCCTCAGAATTTTGTGGGGCTGGCAGGGTGCTGCAGGGGTCACAAAGGGTTCACTGTGCTGTCTCAGCCGCTGAAGAGACAGTGACGCATAAAGCGTTTGCAGCCCCTGGCACTTTGACACCTTTCTGAGTGAAGCGAGGGTTACAGAAAGTTCAACGTGTAGACTGACTGGAAAAAACAAATGAAGTCGGCACCTATAGATCATATATAATTTTTTTTTTTTTTTCGTGTGTGTTCTTGAGAGGAGAAAGAAGGAGAGAAAGAGAAAAAAAAAAAAAGACACCATCCGGTGTAATTTCTTTATAAATTGCAGCACAAAGCCTCAATAGCACACGGTTGCGGAGTCATCACCTGCCAGCCACTATGGAAAATGCTACTGATGAGACCACCAGTTCATACTCACCAACTTCTGAGAATGGCACGTCCGCTGCTGGAAGCCCTGTCCTCGACCCTACCGGAGAGCCTGTGATTATGGTAGGACTAATTGTTATTTCTGCTGTCATGAGCAGCTTTGCTCTGACGGCCGAGGATTATCATGTGAGGAAATGGGTTGTCTGCAGTTTCATCATCGCTACAGTTAACGTTCTGAAATGGCATTATGTAAAACCTTTCTTTTGGAATACATCCATTTTCTTTTTGGCCATGGCAGTAAAGGAGGTACAATTTAAGTTTTGGGCCCCTTTCATGATGGGTCTAGGAGGACTCTCAATATTCTCGAGTTT
Organism: Neodontobutis hainanensis; assembly: GCA_024349245.1. NCBI lineage: Eukaryota > Metazoa > Chordata > Actinopteri > Gobiiformes > Odontobutidae > Neodontobutis > Neodontobutis hainanensis. The sequence continues at coordinate 1,178 of JALDNG010002322.1, read as the reverse complement.
GACAGACCTGTTTTTGCATGAATATTGGACTCTTATAATAGATGTGGGCATAGGCTTCATTATAATTATGGCGGTTTTTCTGTACGGCTTGTTTTTACTCAGCGATATGGCGATCTCTATGCCCACGGTCACAGGCTCTTGGCGTCAGAGACATTTTCTTCATCTCTATGCTGAATGGGCTGCCTTACTGGTGGTCAGCTTGGTCACTAGGTGGCTTAACTTTGACCCCATAATGTTTGTTACTGCTTATATTTATTTTTCAGTCGGAAGAGGGGCAAAACCCGGTTTGGGCAACGCCCGCTGCCTCCGCTGCCGTCCGGGAGGGGTTCCACTGATAATCTGGGTTAAACCCCACTTTACCCCTGTCTGTGCCGTTTGTCTCCTTGCTGACCCATATATGGATGTAGAAGTAGGACCAGCTACCCAATATCTTACAATTGAGAGACCTCGCTGTACCCTCAGGTTGGCTGTGGAGCCTCTTCCAGAGCAGAGGGGACAGCAGGAACACAAGCTCAGATGTACATCAGCCCATGGAAAGTACTTGATCACCTACGACCAATCCAGAAACGCCTCCTCGGATAGCAGAGGCGGGTGTCCGGGAGATGCGCTGGGGAAACCCAACGAGCAACACCTCAGGACTGCGGTTAGCAGTCTACTCTCCTCTGAGCAGAGTATGTCTGGGACCAGCGGGTGGGGCGTTCCAGGAGTCCCCAAAATCACAGGACCAACCCACCCCACTAGAGGATGAAGGGACAGGGCCTGACGGGTTGACCCCTGATGGCCCTCTCCTCCTCTATGCTGCTGAGGACCCAGATTATGCTACTGTACTGTCCACGGTTGATGTTACCACTACTGTTACGTATCCTGTTTATCCTACTGTAATTTTGACTTGTCCTTCTCCCTCCTGGGAAAATTCTGGACACATTATATACACCCCGTCGCTCAACATTACTTCATGGAAAATTGCAGTGCTACAAGTTTTTTGAAGGAGGATTCAGTGGCAGAAGAATGAGGAAGCTGACCAATAATAATTTAAAAATATTCCTCATAATTGGAGAAGAATTACTCATGTACGTTTTGGGCATGTAAACAACGTGGATTTTGCCCACCGCCCACCGTTCTCTGAGGTTCAAAGGCTGTGGGGCTTGGGAGCCAAACAGGTGTGGCCCACTCAGCAC